>JAVCKZ010099357.1:0-24230 GCA_034780755.1 Lepetodrilus elevatus | reverse complement strand
TCTGCGACATGATATTCTAAGTGAACTAGCACTATAAAAACTGGTGGAAATCCAGACTAGTCAAGCAGTACATATGCTTGCAAGTCATGATATTAGTGAAAGATTCTAGAAAGTGACTTTAAACCCCAAATCACAACAACTCTACCGCCATATGAAGTTTAAGTATCATAGATTCTGCTTGGCGAGTCGTGTCAGTTTTTACATTCTACTATTTAATATTATTTTTGTTTAACTCTATAACATTTATTTCAGATGTCTGTTCTGCTGTTCTGTTCTACAGCCACGATCCTATCTGTGTGACACCACAGTACAGTCATATCATCAACGATTATCCAAGCACCTCACTAAAGCCCCAATTTCTCCCACAATGTCACGGACCCAACACCGCTGGTAGATAACAGGACACTATCACCGTTATCAACGTCGCGAGTATCATTGCGTGGGTGTTGGGACCGTCAATGATACCGTCAGACACTACGGTCAAACACGATTTAATAACCGTCGACATAACCCGGTGCTTATCAATATCTCCATCTTCAAAGACCATTGGTAAGTGGAGCTGTCACTCAACGCTTTCATATGTCAATCATAGTCAGTAATTTCGGAAATGTCATTCGCGCACCTGTTCTCTGCGCAGGATGGGCTGTGTTGTTTGGGGGACACTTTTAGTTGCCTGAAAATATATATTGACTGTGGGAAAGAGGGTATTGCCGAGGAAAACAATTCACATTCATGATGTTACAGTAACTAGTGACACTGATTCCAGCGTGACGGTACTTTAGTCACAAGGGTTAATGACGTTACGGTAGTCACAAGGGTTAATGACGTTACGGTAGTTCCATCCTGGAATATAATACTATACGTATACTTCTATCATTCATTAGTTCTATTTAATCCATTATTATTATAAATCATGGCTACAGGTTCTCACAAGGAAGAGTTTCTCATCTGCAGCCAAACTGAATCAAACATTTGGTGGTGGTGATCACTTTCATCACTGTAGATTGTACTCCATCATCTCCAAGGAAAACAATACAAATCATATTTTAATAAAAGACGAGCTTTATTTATCCGTGTTACATACATCCCATTTGCCTAAGCCAAATTATTTCTCGTAATCCGATAACTAATTAACAACAAGTGCAAGTCCAGACTTTCAACAGATGGCTTATACATACATGCAAACACACATACATACACACAGACAGACATATGGAAACAAGTACATCACAGCTTCTGAAAGGCGAAGTACATTTGATTGAAATTGATGAGAGGTCTGTTGTTTTCCCACTGTATTTCAATGTATACTGATCTGTTTATGGTGGGAGGCAAACCTGTAACACCAGTGTTACAGTAAGACCAATGAGCCGTGCCTGATGCAGTTGAATCAAGCAAGGTAACTGTAACAATACAGTTTGAATGAATTGGTGCTGTATACTGCAGAGGGAATATTTCACCCATACCTGAAACATACCTGAAACATACACTCAGGCACCGAGATTGTGAAACCTTTCGAGTACAAATTCATTATAAAGTTTATTCACAAATATCCATATAAAATTTGAGCATGAAATTGTACTCAAAAAGTTTCACAATCTTGTGAATGATAACCTTGTAGCGCCTGAATGGCAGATTGGGTTGTATACTCTCCAGGGAGTTGAGAAGGAATTGAGTGTACACAGATCCATTGACTGGGGTAATAATGTACAGCGCTCTGAGCACGCTATTCGGACAGAAAGTACAGACAGAACAGCTAGAAAGGAGCAGCCCCATAATGTTCCCTTTGTCCATCAGTTAGCATATTATGGCAGAAAGCTGGTTCGTAATTCTGTATTGTCTTACTATTGTCTTACTATTGACGGTATAATATGGAGTTAGGCCATGTTGTACAAGATAGGCCATAGTTTCATGAAATGGTCGTCCTGTAGTTAGGATATACGCCAAGTAGCGTTTCCCAATTAATAACAGAAAATGGCGTCAACCTCAACTTAGGCCTAGACTACTGGTATGACCCTATCATAAAACACAGGCCACATGACCAAACATAAAATCGTTTAACCCTCTCCATGCTGGAGGCAACTGGAGATGCCCTAACGAGCAGTGTCTGTGCCTAATCCAGCAGGGAGAGGGTTAAAGATACACATGGGTTTTTTTAATCCAAGGACTTAATGAATCTCTGGAATTTGACAACAGAATGATATGCAGAATGACAGATGAGTGACATTGGATGATCAGTTGTGAAGAATGATACAACTTTTATCAATATATATATATATATACAATCATTTTGTAAAAATACTCACTTCAATATACTGTACATTACACTTGTTAATTAATTTAAGCAAATCACCAAAACATACATCAAAATGATTTCAAAATTTCGAAGGTTACAAAGAATACACAAAAGAAGTACTAGTAAGTAAGAAGTAAAGTAAAGTAAAGGTGACCGAGATTCGTAGTGCTTTGTGAATCAGCATGGCAACACTACTGTCATTATTACATTAACTAATTATACACATTGCCTTACTGTTATCCATGCATGCTACATATGTAATGTGAACATAAAAACAATAACTTTATCTCTCAACCTACCCAGAGATATATGATTTGCCCCAAAAAATGACAAATACCAAAATAAATATTAAAAAAATAATAAATAATAAAATGAAAAAGTAAACAAGTTGCTTGTATTGTTTTATAATGTGGTTACATAAACACCAAGCCAACAAGGTCTATATACTATGTTTCAAATTATTAAATACAATTAAAAGTAGACCAGGCCCCAATATTAAGAAACCTTTCTGAGTACGATTTCATGCTTTTTTTTCTCTCACAAATCTCCATATACAATCTGAGCTTGAGCATGAAATCGTCCTCAAAACTTTCTGTAATCTCAGGTCCAGAATTGACCATACCAAAAATAACTTACTTCAAAACAGATACAGAAATAATTCAACACAACTGGAATTTTCTAACTAGAATGCCGATAGGTTCCCACCCCAAATATCGGACCCAATATGGACTAGTTCAATGGAAAGTTTCAAGACAATGGACCCAGATAGGTCCTGTGACCCCCGACCCCTGACCCCGGAAGACTTGCTAATGTCTGTGGTACCGTCTCCCTGATGGACAGAGTAAACTTCTTATGGCACCTATGACTGTCACCAGCAGATAGGAGGTTAAAGAAGCCTTTGAGAACAAAATCCATCTCTTTCCAGCCTAATACTACCGTAACACATACATTCATATATACTGTATATATACAGAATCCCAAACAAGCCGAACAGCCAAGCACTTAATATGACAGACTTTTTATTAAATACAATATTTACAAGTTCATGTACTGAGAATGTCTCACTCCATTCATGTATTCAATATCACATTGAAAACATTTATCCGTAATCTCGCCGGAATGGTGTGAGTTATTCTGCTTAATAACATCAGCCCTTTCAATCCTTCTATCTACTGAACGAACCAACATGTTATTGCTCTATTAGGGCATCTCAGCTTGTCACCAGCTCAAAGAAGGTTAAATCATTTTAATTGGTTCAACCCGTAGTCACGTTCACCAATCAGGCACCCTCGTCTCTATTCACGTTCACGCATTTGAAAAAAAAAGAAGAGAACATTTCATTCATTCCAGATAAAGATTTCACGTCAACTGTTATTTTTCACGCAAAAGACCGACCTACAAGAGCTACCGGCCTGTAAGTGCTGATCTTTTTATTTCAGTCGTGACTTTTCCATCAAACCTTATTTTATCCACGTTCCATGCCCATAGTAAGAGCAGAGGCCAGAAACATGTATACTGTAATGATCTCAGATGATCTCGAACTCTTTCTTCAGCTCTACAATCAGCATCCAGTCTTGTTTCTGCATGTCATCACGGAAATAATCTTTCACGGCGTCGATCGACTGACGAGATATCTGAAAGATATGCAAAAAAAGATATCAGAATTTGTGCATGAGATCAAGAACATTTTTATTTACCAGTACATGTGTAATAATTTACTAGATGAAATTGTGGTAAAACAAAATTTGTAAAGTTTTTATTGTTATCACTGTCACCAAACGTTTAACCCTCTCCCTTCTGGATTAGACACAGGCACTGCTCCTTCACATTTCCGGTTGTCTTCAGCACGGAGAGGGTTAATGGCGTCTCAGCAGGTTGCCTCCAGTCCAGAATAACGAGTCTTGGTGTTTTATAAATTGACTTAAATTAATATTTAAATAACGCACAAATACGTATTTATCCTCCTTAGTCTATTTCCACCATCTTGCAATTTAACCTGTCGTCATCATACTACTTTTTTAAAACACAAAATAAATATAAATTTAAAGAAAATGTAAAAAGAAAATGTTAACAATGAAAACAATGAAGCATGCGCAAGGTCAAGGCTAACGGCGACGGAGCACGTACATTTCTCCGCGCATTAACCTAGTTGTTACATTAGTATGGACACCTACAAGTGCCGAACCAGCCAAGCGAACGGCAGGAATACATGGCTGTATAAATCAAATGTCAAAAGATTTTTTAAAAGTTTTAATCTGCAGTCTGGTTAAAAATTGGCAAAAATGCCTCAGACATTGATATGTATTTTCATCGGATCATGCATAGTCTCAAAGGCCGAAAGAAAATAATCGATCAATTTCATATAAAAATGAAAAGAACCACTGAAATACTTAAACTGATCTAAGGTGAGACATGACAAACAAAATGAGACGTGACAAACAAGGCGAGACCAGAAGGCGGAGTCTCAAGCAAATAGATGTCTTCTTTAAATCTTCCATTCCAATATTCAGAATTTACAGAGAAATCGCCGATAATCGGACGTCTGCCAGTGGCAATTCTGACACATGGAACTTGTTGCCAAGGTTACAGTGGAAGCACGCATCGACTGGTATTAACCAGTGTCTGACTTGGGGGCTTGGAGTCCCGGTTTACAACAGAAGACATTTTCTGAACAACATCAGCTTCATTCTCAACAACAGCGATGGTTTAGGATGGGCCGACAAGATAAGAAGACTTGTAGTTCGTAAACGACTGAGGTAGGATGGTTGGTTGAGACGCTTTCAAGGTTATTTCACTCAAATCATGTCTGTGGACTTAAGTCATAGTAACTTTGGTTCAGGTATCCACCTCACTTGTCCCACCGTGATGCAGCAGTTGACACTTCACTGGCTATGTAGTGGGTAGCAATGACAATATCGTTGGGCCAGGTATTTGGCCAACTTGTCCCACTGTGATGTGGTTAATCCTCCTGAGATTTGATGACATGTACATTAACCCTGATGTGTCCATTCTTTGCCAGAAGTAGAGAATCTTGATGAATGTGTGCAGAAACCACTATGATATATCCCTCCCTCCCTCCCTCCCTCTATCTATCCATCCATCTGTTCACCAATCCTTCAATCATCCATCTATCTATCCACCCACCCATCCCTCATCCATATAATACATCCATTTATCCATCCATCCATCTGTCTATCTATCCACGCAACCATCCCTCATCCATATAATACATCCATCTATCCATCCATCTATCTATCCACGCACCCATCCCTCATCCATATAATACATCCATCTATCCATCCATCCATCTATCTATCTATCTATCCACGCAACCATCCCTCATCCATATAATACATCCATCTATCCATCCATCCATCTATCTATCTATCTATCCACGCACCCATCCCTTATCCATATAATACATCCATCTATCCATGCACCCATCTGTCCGTCAGTCCTAATTATCCGAGGACAGAGAAACTACAGGTAATCCAGGATAATTCAGGTTTTCCTCGGAAGCTCGACAGAGATGGCATTCTACAACAGAGTCAGTCGGTGCAATATCACGCTTAATTACTCAAAAGTAAATCTGGTATTCCCCAAACGCTCAAAATGGGCCGTTTGTTCTCAACACTGACTTCATTGAACTGACCTGAGCCAATCCTCCAGACTGACTGCCAGTTGACTGCCAATTGACTGCCAGTAGACGTGAACGTGAGACAGACAGCCGCCTAATCGATGCCACTTAATAGGTGGAATTCATGCAAGTGTCAGTAATCTCGGGTTCACTCAGTGCAGACTCCTCGCAGCGAGATCAATGACTGGAACAGTGTCCACTGTTTTGCCTATATGTATACGTAGGTATCGGACCATCTTGAACCTGTCCATATTTCTCGTGAAAAACTCGCAACTATGCAGAGGATAAAACTCAGTTTATAAGAATTTGTTTCTCTCTCCTGAAATGCTGTTCTCAGTTAACAATTGGAATTGAAATTTTATTATTATTATTATTATTTTTTAAATGCAAATTATTAACATTATTCTTATTATGTTGAATGCCATATTCATCCTAATTTGAAATTGTTATGCACGGCTACTTGCGCAAGTTAAGAATTACAATAAACTTTACAATCATCACCCAAGATTAATGAAACATTTTGATTATGATTTCATGCTTTTGAGTATGATTTCATGCTCAAGTTCATATATATAGTATATACCGGTAGGTATTTTGAACACATTTTTTTTAGAGTTGAGCATGAAATCGTACTTCAAAAAGTTTCAGTGAGTTTAATGTCGCTGTGGGAATGTTTCACCCATTTTCTACGATACATGTCTCGGTAATCTTGCAGCCAGATATCTGACTGCACATACAGAACGGCGCCGCAAGGTGAACACCACATTACACAAAATTAACTAATGATGGTGAATGTGACACGATGACTCGCTGACAGACACCTAGGCTTCATGCTCACCAGAAGCCTTGTTTCAATACAAACCCCCTACATGTACTCTGCAATGAGTGTGGGCTTATGCTATACCAGCCTGTATCCAGGGCAAGGTTAAACCGGCCCCGCCCACTTTTGGGGTCATCAGGTACACATTGGATCTCAATCTGACCTCGTCCAAAAGGGGGAAGATTGGTGGTTTGGTTGGGGGCGATGGATGGGGATGGGGAGGGGGGGTATTGAGGGGATATAGAGGGGGGTGGGGGATGTTACGAGCGGAGCAATAAAAAAACGATTAGGATGTCAAAGGGCACATCACTCTGACATAGTCTTCCTGCCGTAGAGGGACACTCATTAACCCAGTTCAGAAGCCCTGTTCTCCCGCGAATTTATCTCGGCTAAATAAAAGTATAGGGCATCTAAAATGGTGGTAGAATTACGTTTTTTAATATAAAAATGATATCTAGGCGCATACACTTAGAAGTTTACATACTTATACTACAGACTGGGAGTCAGAAAAGTAAGTAAATTTGGTTAATTGTTAAATGGTAAATTAATAGTTACTTACAAATCTAGGAGTATACACTTGGAATTAATAAATTAATTAAATTTGGTTAATTTTTAAATAGTTAATTAACAGTTACTGATGAATCGAGAGAATGATAGAGAATCATAGAGAAATAGAGGGAGGGAGGAGAGAGAGAGAGGGGGAGAAAGAGAGAGGAGGGAGAGAGAGAGAAGGGAGAGAGAGAGAAGGGAGAGAGAGAGGAGGGAGAGAGAAATAGAGAGAGAGGGAGATATGGAGAAAGATAGAAAGAAACCAGAAATACATTTACAACTCTTGCGATACAAAAATCTGGCTTATTTAAGTCCCCGACAAAAACCCGATGAGATTGCTCTTATCTATCGGAAGTGAGTTCAAATCCCGCGATTAGTCGTCTCACAGGTGATGGGGTGGGGTGTGGAGGGGCAACAGTTTCCAAAGCCATAAAAATAATTTGGCGCAATCTTTAACATTGTGGGTGTTTTGTGGGCGTATCGTGGATCTCTCTCGATACGGCTCTATCTATAGCAGCAGGTCGGCAATGCTAACGAGATTGATGAAAATTGGAACTAATTTAAGAGGCCTATATAGTTTTACAGTTTGCGGGAGGAATCTTTTAAGTTTAGCACATCAACCAAAAATAAATGTTGTTATGTAATGCATGTGAAATATATTAATTAAATAACTGTTAATTGGAATGCTATTTGACAGGGTTTATCCTTTAATGATAACTGTCCATAGAAAGCTTGTTTTCAACAACTCCTAAATAATAAAAAAAATACAATAAATAGTCCACTTATAAAGCACCTTACTCCGTGTTAATGCAAGCTGGTAGCGCTAACCACAACACAAACACAGAATTACCAATCTTTCACTCATGATAATTTCTATTCAGTGCAAATATAGGCCTACACCTAGCTTCATCTTGTGCAAATCAATATAAACCATCACCCATTTAAAAATCCACCCAGCCTATCTACAGGACAGAATAAGTAGCAATGCCAAGGTATTCATACAAGAAATGTATATCTACATATATCTACCTTGCTAACTAGGAGGTCGGTGCTGTCAAAATGGCGCCCAAGGAGTTTGGGCGTGTCTCCGGGAAGGGAGGCGATCTTGATGCAGACTTCCTGTCCCTGCCGCGCCATCTCCACGTTCTTGTGGTTGTTCTCGATGGACACCACCCGGCCGATGTCCACAAACTGAAACACAAACCAAAATCAGTTTCAACCTATTCCAAGATAGCACAATTGTGTTGATTGGTCAAACTTGAACAGGTGTCAAACGCTTCCTCTATGTGTTAATCACATTCTCTGATAAAACTGGAATAGGTTTCAACCTCTGCCATGTCAAACTGGAATAGGTTTCAAACTGTTTCATAGCAAACTGGAATAGGTTTCAAACCGTTTCATGTCAAACTGGAATAGGTTTCAAACTGTTTCATGTCAAACTGGAATAGATTTCAAATTGTTTCATGGCAAACTGGAATAGGTTTCAAACCGTTTCATGTCAAACTGGAATAGGTTCAAACTCTTGCACTATATTAGTTAACCTCTACCATGATGGATTAAATGCATTCATAGTGCATGGTTTGTCACAAATCATTCAAATGCTAATGTATTGTGGAATAACATTTTACTTCTCACAAATTATCAATCTTTCTTGCACATCCAAACTCCAAATAAATTAAACTGACATATGTTTGCACCAAAGACAGCAACAGTATGGGAAAGGGCAAATACAAATTATTTACTTACAATAAATAAAATAGCACCTTGTACTAGTTGTCCTTTTATATTGCTCAGATTTCAGATTGCCACTGATTTTAGATTGCCCTAGATTAAAGATTGCCCCAGACTTAAGATTGTCCCAGATTAAAGATTGCCCCAGACTTAAGACCTGCGTCAAAAGGAATAAATCTGAATAACTAACAAATTCTGCCATGCAGGGCACGTTCTGTCGACCCCAGCATTGAGGAGGTTAAAGTGAACACGTGCATTGTTCCGTGGTCGCTAGACACGCCACCGCCCAGTGTAAGTGCATCTTCTAGCCATTTGATACGTCACCTAACTAGGTATCACTTGATCTCAAGCAGATGCTACCTGCAGTAGACATCATTCGATACCGGTCGTAACAAAGTACGACAGCCACCATGACAAAGCAAAGTTGTAAGGTATAAGCTGGAGGGGCGAGAGAAAGCATCCATAAAATTCAGCGTGTAACCAAATGTTGCCACGCTTTATGAAGGGGTTGGATTTACACGTTAACCCTCTCCTTGTTAGATTAGGCACAGGCACGGCTCTTTATGGCATCTCCAGTTGCCTCCAGCATGGTGAGGGTTAACTCTCGTTAAACCTGCTGACACAACAATGACACAGCACAAATGCAGACCTGGGACCCTATTCTCGAAACGTTCTTACGATCTTAGCCCAAGAACGTGCGCAACATCTTCATAGCCCTACTATACGACTGTTGTACGATCACAAGAACTTTTCGTGAATAGGTACCCTGTCCGTGTAGTACAAATAGTTGACTATGGCGAGCAGAAATCTATTTCTCCTCCGATATGTCACAGGTGTTATCTGAGATTTCAACTGAGCAGCTTGTTCAACCCTGTGTAGCATCACTACTACAAAAACATAACCATTAATCATATACGGTTGTTCCATATGGATGATATGGATGTGTGAATGAAAAATCTATCACTTTGCAAGGCAATTTGTTACATACTGCCTAGGGTGTTGAGAAGGAAAAGACACGACACTGATCCATTGACCGGGGTAATAGTGTACTGCTATGAGCTTCAGAGCGTGAATCTGGTGCCAGGTAAATGTTCATATTATTATTATTGTTCAAACCTTCAAGGGTTAATTCGTCCACAGGGACTTTCTATTCCGACTAACGCCTGGGAGGTAGCTACACGGATATATACACTGGAGACGTAGTGGATCCAGCTATTCCAGTAGTAGCCAGGGGGAGGGGGGGGACATCCACGTCTTCCACGACGCGGCCAACACGTGGACAATAAACACACAGCGGTGGACATTGCGCTGCTTGGATCCGTAACCAGGTTACCACACTGGGATTTCTTGAGGCAATTGCCAAATCGAGAAGAGAAAAAAAGTTGTTTCTATAATTTCTCTCACACTACCTATGAAGACTTGCGAATCTACACTGTTTTTGTAAATATATTTTGCTACCACTGTATCAAGGACATGCTACCACCGTACCAAGGACATGCTACCACCGTACCAAGGACATGCTACCACCGTACCAAGGACATGCTACCACCATACCAAGGACAGTAGGCCTGCTCCTTGTGGAAGGAAAAACCCTCGATGTCTGTTTGGTATATTTGAATAACAAGCAAGATAATAGCATACAACAATCCACTAACTTGATTAATTGTACAATGTACATACACCAATACCAAGGCACCAACCCAGCTTTCCATCTACAAACCCATCCACACTCACAGCGAGTGTTTACTTCTAGAAAAGTATGTCATAATGTAATCATTTCATCTGTTAGTTTGCCTTCAACCGCAGTAAAACCAACATACATCATATAAATCCAAACCTAAAAAGTATTTGAATTAAAGATCAACTTTCTGTTTAAAGATTTAAAGTGACACTTTCAGTGAAATCTGACAAAAAGGAGAACTGTGAATAAGGCAAGGATCACGTCAGAACTTCCTCGCTGCGTTCCAATTACTACGATAAACATCATATTTTTTTTAATAGTTCCAGAGAAAAAAAACAGTAATGCAGTAGGAAGAAATTGGCAAACAAATCAACACTGAGTGTGGGGGGGCTCACAGAGAAGAATTCTGACATAAATGCTCAAGGTATCACTTACCAGTAAAAGTGCAAATTAGTGAAAACACCGCTTTCTGCTGCTTCAAGATCTGTGCCATAGACTTACACAAGCCATGGGAATACAGTTATCTTGCAGACTAGAGAAGTTATCCAGAAAAGTTATCTTGCAGACTAGAGAAGTTATCCAGAAAAGTTATCTTGCAGACTAGAGAAGTTAGCTTAGACACCAGAAAAGTTATCTTACAGACTAGAGAAGTTATCTTGCAGACTAGGGAAGTTATCTTGCAGACTAGAGAAGTTATCTTAGACGCCAGAAAGGTTATCTTACAGACTAGAGAAGTTATCTTGCAGACTAGGGAAGTTATCTTGCAGACTAGAGAAGTTATCTTGCAGACTAGGGAAGTTATCTTGCAGACTAGAGAAGTTATCTTGCCGACTAAAGATGTCAGATACAGACTAGAAAAGTAACCTCAGACACCACTAAAGTTATTTTGCAGACTACTGACTATAGAAGTTAACTTAAACAATGGAAACGTTATCTTTCACACCAGAAAAAGTTATCTTGCAGACCAGAGATGTTTACTGCAGATTAGAGAAGTTACTGTAAAGATGAAAAGTTATTTTGCAGACTAGAAATGTTATTTTACCACAAGAGTGGTTATCTTCTAAAGGTGGATTCACACTACTTGCATGACTACAGCGTTTGGGCCAGAGATTACTGACGTTTGGGCAAACGTCAGTTACGTCGGTCTCCGCGAGCAAAAGTGGATGAAAGTTGGTATTCGTTGGCGAACGCTGGCAAATGTTCAACATGCTGAAAATTTGTCAAACGTAATTTCGCCAACATTTGGGCTCATTTCTTTAACTTTCCAAACACTGACTTACACTGGCCCAAACACCTTTCGACAGATGTTATCTTGCAGACTAGAGAAGTTATCTTGTAGAGAATGAAGTTATCTTGCAGATTAGAGATGTCCAATCCAGACTATAGAAGTTACTTGCAGACTAGAGTTGTTACCTTGAAGACATCGTATTAGCTGTGTTGCACACTAAAAGGGTTTTCCTGAAGACCAGCTTTGGGACATTTCCAGGCCCCGAGATTACAACTCAACTTTTTGTTCACAAATCCCCATATAACATTTGAGCTTGAGAATGAAATCGTACTAAAAGTTTCATAATCCTGGCGCCGGATCTAGGACTCTGTGATGACTTTAAAATGTATTCGCCCGAATAATGATATAAATAACAAGACATGAAATTTCTACTTGACTGTAGGATACCTTTAACATTAGGAGAAATGGATCAGGCCGCTGGGCGAGTGGGAACTTCTAACCCTGCTGGTCAGTCTTACAGACAAAACACGTTGTTGATGTTAACTACTGTTGAATTAAGTTACAAGACTCCCATTCATATTGATGCAGTATATTGCTAACATACTAGATGACGTGAGGCTGGCAGGCTATGGCCGGGTGTCAGCACAGTAGCAGTGTGTGTATTACATACCTCCACATTCCTCGGACAGCAGCTTTGTGAATGACTCGGAGCCGCTTCAGTTACGTCGTACACAAACACTATTATGTGTGTAGACACAGGAATTTAATGCCAGTTATAGGACCCGACATTGCTTGTAATCTAGGAACCCGTAATTACAAAGTATTGTGAATACGATTTCATGCTCCAGCTCAAATTGTGAACAAAACTTTGAGTTGGGCATGGAATCGTATGGGGGTTTGTGAACAAAACTTTGAGTTGGGCATGGAATCGTACTCAAAAAGTCTCGCAATTTCAGGTCCCTGATTATTTGCAGCTAAAGCTGTTTGTCTACAGTGTCATACAGGGTTGGAACTTAACTTTAAAACGTACTCGCCCGAATAATGATATAAATAACAAAACATGAAATTTCTACTGGCCCGTAGGATACCTTTAACATTACGAGAAATGGATCGGGCTGCCGGGCGAGTTGGAACTTATAACCCTGTACATAGTGCCTGTTTTTAGTAGTAGACACTAGAGGCGCGTCTAGAGAGCCACACAGAGATGGTTTTAGTAGTAGACACTAGAGGCGCGTCTAGAGAGCCACACAGAGATGGTTTTAGTAGTAGACACTAGAGGCGCATCTAGAGAGCCACACAGAGATGGTTTTAGTAGTAGGCACTAGAGGCGCGTCTAGAGAGCCACACAGAGATGGTTTTAGTCATTCATTAGAGACAGGAAGAGCTCCGGTCATATCCACTGGATACCTGCCAAGGTACAGAAGACTTCAATAGCATCACATCCTGCACACGGCTAGATAGACCCCAGACTGCTGTACAGTGTTAACCCTTAGTGCCAGCAGGCTTCAACATCAGTACATTAACCCTCACAGTGCCAGCAGGCTTCAACATCAGTACATTAACCCTTACAGTGCCAGCAGGCTTCAACATCAGTACATTAACCCTTACAGTGCCAACAGGCTTCAACATCAGTACATTAACCCTTACAGTGCCAGCAGGCTTCAACATCAGTACATTAACCCTCACAGTGCCAGCAGGCTTCAACATCAGTAGACTACCAGACTGTACAGTAGAGTACAGTGTTAACCCAGGCTTCAACCTCAGTAGACTAGCAGACACACCAGACTGCTGTACACAGTGTTAACCCTAACAATTACGTCAGTACAGATGAGTGTAGTAGCATAGTAAAAGTCATTTCCTAATTCATTATACAACTATTATAATGACTCTGACCATTATGTCAGTTATATGCATTAATCCCTCCCAATTTTCAATAAAAAATGGCAGCCAGTGGGGTAGAAATAATGATGCTATATTTAGAACAGAGTAGTCACGTTATCATTTATGCAATGGAATTATTGTAGACTTAGTATATATAATTTTCGCAGACAAAAATAAAATGTATCCATTGCCGGTAATATTGGATAGAATCTTTGTTTATTTAAACAAAAAAATAGAATGTAATATTGCATGTAAAGACGGCATTGTGACTTTAAGACTCCAGCCACTAGCAGCCTCAACTTGCTCAATGCAAACTGGCAATAAAATATTCGGAAAGGTGCCAATACTTGTTTCCTCGGGGATGGGCGTTTGTCCTACCGAGGGCTGTAAACTAGATCTCACTTTTAGAACGTTTACACGGAGTAACCGTTGGCGAGTTGGTGATTAGCTTCGTCTCCAAGACGGCTCCTACTCCTCCTACACCTACTACTCCGCTGCTGCTTGGGTGGTCGTGGTGTCACGTGCGTGGTTGGAGACACCCGTCCCACTTCCCTCGCAGGACATGGCAGTAGGATCCACCCGTGTACCACTTAACACCATCATTGACTGGCAAATTCCTGCATCATACAATATGGAAATTGAGCCACATTTGTTTCTCAGCATTTATCTTGCAAGTGGGGGGATTTTATTTGAGCTCATAACTGTAGACAGGGTAGACCTACTATTACTGTAGACATATTCTCATTGTCTACACTACCAGAAGCTGTCCATTGATAAGTTGAAGATCTTTTAACCGATATTCGACTTTTAGAATCCTGCCACTAAGATGGAATATAGGATATATCACGCCGTCCATCAACGCCAATACAATCACTTACAACTATTCCGCAGTATTCCGCACACATCCATCCATAGGATAACTTCAAAGGTATCACCCATCAATCACGCCTATATAGATTTTACAGATCAGAAAAAAATGCATCTGGAGATAAAATAACTGCTTAACCCTCTCTCTGCTGGGTGAGGCACAGGCCACCTGTTCTTTAGGCAGATCAGGCTTCCTCCAGCACGGCGAGGGTTAACAGGTAGGATACACTGACGTACTATGTACAGGATGAGGGTTGAAGACAGAAACTCGATACAACCACTTCCTGTGTTTTTTTACGTCACGGGTGCCGGTCATCAGGTGTCTGATTGGTTAGAAGCTCGGCTATTATCTCTCAGAGATTCTGTAAATATCAGTGTTATTGGCGAGTGCGCCTCGTGTTTCTCTTAACTGCGATTTGTACAGTGGCAGCACTGTGGTAACGTTCTGGGAATGTTACCAAGATTGCACGCAATTAATGTTTCAAGGCCTCCTGCAGTTCTGTGAAATGAATGAGATAACTAGCAATGATAAACTGTAGCTTATGTTTCATACTCCCCAGGGAGTTGAGCAGGAATCTGTGCACATCGGTACCTGGCATGATCAAGGTAATACCACAAATAGACATACTTTTATTAATATTGATGCTCCAAATACCAGTACAACTTTGTGCTCAGAATTCAGATGGCGCCTTGTGGGTGGAAACTCTGCGAGGTCATAGGTCAGTCTACAGGTTATAGGTCAGCCCATAGGTCTTCTAAGGTCAATAACCGGCAGCTCCTGGTTAAAATCTTCAGTGGTGCCGCTATATCAGCACTGCTAGACAAGTGGCGGGCCACAAGACTCCAAGTGAATATGATTCGAACATTTATCCATTTAAACATCTTGCGCAGTCATCAGTAAATAGGGGGCACATGCTTTTCTGCAGCCGAGAGTGAATGTAAGCAAAGGGAGATAATTCATGCACTCAACTATTAGAAGACAACCACCAAAACAATCCAGTCTTTTACGCAAAAACTAAATATCTGATTAGTTCAATCTATTTAAATTTGAAATAAATGTGGAAATAACATAAAATCTTTTCAAACCATAATAGAATATTTTATAAACTTGCATATTTTTGGTTGACAATCGTTGGTACAAACTAAGTAAAGAAAGCTTGTCCAAATCAAAGCATGAATATTTTATTGGAACCATCGTTGAGACTGCCGCCACTAGAACAGTCTGACCTTGAAAACAAGACTCTTGGCCCACGGTCAATCTCGCACACTTGATTAAATTTGAAAACATTCTTCATTTTCGAAACAAACCAATAGACACTGTGCGTCCAACTATTCTTAGCCGCGGCTTTTGCCGTTCCAAATCCTGCTTGTTTGATGACAGCTTCATACGCCGTACTTCCTGTTACTTCCTGTAACAAGCTTACGCATAGGTTTAGCAGCGGGGCACGAATCCCGATTGAAATTCCCACTAATGCCAACTTTCGATACTCCCCCATTCGAACAATCTGGCATCCTCTCGCGAACACTTGTAAACACGCTGGACGGGGCTCGCCAGCGATCAGCGACTTAGGGATTACAGCGGAGGTCAAGAGCGAGGGTCAGAGGTCGTGTGTGGGCGTGTATTAGGCCGGCTCGCACCTTCAGCTGTGTTGTTTGTCTGCGAGCGACACGTGTCAGTAGTCTGCAAACAGTGTCCGGGGGACAGACATACCATGGGACAGACATACCAGCGGACAGACATACCGGGGAACAATATATGCCAGGGAAGAAAAGATACCAGAAGATGCAATACTTTTAAAACTGACAATTTGGTGGACAGACTACAGAGAAGCCTGTCTTAGTACAGTGGTAGAGCGTCAGACTACGGAACCACGACCCACAGTTTGAACCTGCCGTGGAATCCAGCATCAATGTCATGCAGTGTACTTATCGTCCTTGGTTTGTCAGTACCAGCTGCACCGGACAGATTTAATGCCTTGTGCAATAATTAGATCTAATTTAACCCTCTCCCTGCTAGAGTTGGCAAAATCACTGCTCATTTGGGCATCTTCAGATGCCTTCAGCAGGGCGAGGGTTAAGGGTGTTGAATTTTGTTCCTGGCACAAACTGACAAATATCTGGCATGAATGAAAAGATTGTGAAACATAGTTCCAAACCACAATTCAAACCAACAAACAACAGTTACCTTCACCGTACACAGTAAAGTTGAGCATTCAGGCTCAGAGATCATGACGTGTTTTTGAGTACAAACTCATGCCCAACTCTAAGTATTGTTCACAAATATCCATATATATGAATTTTGAGTTTGAGCATGAAATCGTAATCTCAAAATGTTTCGTAATCTCAGGGCCTGATTGAGCGTGAAACTCGGGGTCCGAGTCTGGGTCCAAGTCTGCAATTCAAGATCAAACCATCCTAAAACCTTCTCACTTATTTTCTCAAAATACTATTTGCGAGATGGTAAAGCCGTGTTTCACTCACCTCTCGTGACGGAACGCATAATGGCGTTCCTTCCTTAATGAATCCGTTCTCTATGGACACGCCCACCACGATAGGGTCCCTCGAATTAAAAATACACTGCGGTAAAATCCTCAACTTGCACGGAAACACGGCTATATGTTTGAATTCCTCCTGCTTTTTCCGCTTCAGATCCGCGCGGTATTCCGTGAATCTGTCAAACAAGTGGTAGATAATATCTGCCGTGAAGATCTTCACGCCTAAATTGTCCGCCAAATCCTGGGCCTCGCGTTCCACCTTGACGTCGAACGCCAGTATCACAGCGTACCTGAAATTGTAATATACATTTATTTAATAAAATACACAGAATTATATCTAATAATGTTCATAATTTCTGATAATAAATCTGATGATAATAATTAGAATTTGAATAATAATCTCTGATAATGTTATGACAATCTTATAAAAAAATCGTCGATAATATTCATCTGATAATAATAATTTGAATACTATTTTTCTGATAATAATCATAATTTGATTACTATTCTGATAATGTGTTGATACTAATTGTTAATAACTAATAAACTAAAGGGAAATTTCAGAAATTAATCTTTAATAATGGTCAACAATGAATAAATGAATTAGTGCTTTACATTGCATTGGGAATATTTCAAGAAATAGCACCAACAAAATAGGAGGTTTACTAAATCTTCATGAATGAGTACTCTTGCGTTGAATACGGAAAAAAAACCCAGAAAAGTATGAAGTGATAAACTGACTTTTTAGTTTTTAGTTTCAGTGAACTTGTTGACAGTACAGCATAAATCACAATTCTGTCCAATGTAATATCAAGCGTCTAAATATCACACGTGGTGTATAACAGAGGTAATATCGCCAACAAGAAAAATTGTTTTATGACCTCTGTAAACTATCTTACGTGGATAGTGTGAAAATATTACAACATCTTTGTTTACATTAAACTCCCTGGTAATAACACTGCTGTGTGTGAAAACAAACAGTAACACCCACCCCACCCCCACCCCCACCCCACAGTGATTACAGGTAGTTTAGTGGCTAACAATGAATTCATGTTCACATCTTTTATCTGTCTAAATTGTCCACTTGTCGTGCGCACTAACAGCCAAACACCCGATCACCCGAACATTAACCCGTAAACCTGTCAGACTTTATTGTTACAGGAACCAGCAAGGACCTCGAGATGTGTGAGAGAGACTTTCAAAGTCGTAAATTTGTAAATTGAAAAATATTACTGAGGTGAGCTATTAAAATGTTTAATATATCCGGGATACAAGTTTATAATGGTTAATACTCCGTAGACTCAGGACAGAGTTGGGAAACAATCTTATTTATATTGGAAGAAAAGTAACAAGAAAAATACCAATTATAAAATTAAATCTACAAAATGGTGGAATATGCAGCTTACCATGTAATCTAATGTACATGACGCAATTTTCTAAATAACACATCTCATCCTTGCTACACACTTAATGTTTGCATATCGCATTACTGACGAGAAACTGCACCCCTCTCCCCTCAGCCTCACCCCCCAGGACAACACCCAGCTAGCTGTACCATACACAGCGTCCATCCATGCATCACATATGTTGACAATGCAGAAATCACAGTAGCAAGCCAACATTAAAGAGATGGCGATTATCCCCAATAGAGTCCTTCAAGCACAAAATTGTCTTCACCGACACTGAATACTGCAGGACCTGAAGCTCGTGCACGAGTAACGATCTCTATCCAGCTAGCCAGAGATCTCTACACAACTAGCCATCTCGCATTTTACATACACTACTTTGATGCGGAGTGACGCGAGGAGCCGTACGCCACCTCCCATACACACCAGCAGCTATTCCCTCCCATACACACCAGCAGCTATTCCCTCCTATACACACCAGCAGCTATTCCCTCCTATACACACCAGCAGCTATTCCCTCCTATGCAGCCAGTCGTTGTTGTTGTTGATTTGGGGTTTAAAGTCACTTTCTAGAATCTTTCACTAATATCATTGACTTGCTATGCAGCCAGTCATTTAATGCTAATAAATGCATACATTTTAATGCTAATAAAGCATGAATTAAAAAGAATCGAGATGGTTTTTCTCTGCTCACACTGCAGCAGTATGATCGTCGACCAATTCACTCCTGCTACGAGGTTAATATACAAACATTTATGATGCGTCATGGGATAGTTTTCTCGTGTAAGTAAGAGTATCATGTTTATTCACGGGTCTACACAACAATGCACACGATAACGTTTTCTAAAAGGTGTGTTTTCCCGTGTCTTAATGCAATTTAACAAATCTCACGGTCGACTTCCTTTATCAGCCTGTCGAGGAAATGTCAACTTCTTGAAAGGTATGGCACTGTGAGCATTTAGTTTGTAAGCCATCTCAACTACAGGCCGTGATTTCTAACTACATCAGCATAATGCCATCTGGGCTACGACACGTGCTTCTCCGCGAAATGGTGGAATCAAACGGTCCTATCGGAGACAACAAATACGGTGGTGATAGAAAACGCTAATCATCTATTATTTTCTTTTAATTAGGGGTCGGTGGAAATCTCAGATTATTTAACATAAATCATGGCCTGTCATTTTAGCGGCAGGAGGAAACCTACAACAGCAGTAGCAGCGAGTGGCGCCCCAAACCTGCCTGCACTGGCCGATACGATAATAACCAAGGACAATAACCGCACTGCGCCAGTCCAGACAGTGCATCCTATCACGATCGTGTCGGAGGCCGTTCTGATGCCTAGTCTGTAGCCATACCTTTATCAGATGAAACATTGTCTGAAACTCTGCATTTGTATTCATGACAGGTAGCTGGATTTGTAATGTAAACATGAAAAATCTGAAATGAAGATCCTATATTTGAGTACTGCTGTGTTTATTCCTTCCGTATCACT
Organism: Lepetodrilus elevatus; assembly: GCA_034780755.1. Lineage (NCBI taxonomy): Eukaryota > Metazoa > Mollusca > Gastropoda > Lepetellida > Lepetodrilidae > Lepetodrilus > Lepetodrilus elevatus. Next base: position 4,150 of record JAVCKZ010099357.1, on the reverse strand, counting down.
CGGCCTTATCGCGCGCAGTGTTAAATCAAGAATAAAGACCGCGACGTAAACGTAAATTAATCCGCCATCTGATTTTAAATTCACGACATGCGCCAGAGGAAGCCACGATCAGACAATCAGAATTATTGTTCACGGCAATAAAACAAATGTTTATTTCCTGGACCAAATCTGCTATATCGTATTCAACTCAATTGGGTTGCATGCTAAAAAATAAATACAACAATGACGAATATGACCAGAAACTATTTAATGTCGACTATGAGCACTATGTAGCTGTCTTAAATGACACTGGTGGGTCGTGGTGCCGCACTCACCCATCCCAGGGCCCAGAATACACGGTTAGTTTATGGTGAAATAGCTTCGATATGAAGATATATTTTAAAATTGGGATTTAAACTGCTTTTAAGATTCCTTCACATATCAAGATTATTTCACGCTGTAGCATGACATAGATATTTCAGGGTTTCTACGAACGCGCAATCCTGCGTCCCATACGCAAAAATTGCAAGTTTGGACGCAGTTTATTAATAAGAAATTGTTGATAAGTATAAGTATCTCAAAAATTGAAACCTAAGTGGAACCCTGTATTTTGTATGCACATGTCCTGCTTCCACTAGGCCAACTTCCACAGGCTGATGGTGCTAGTTCATGGACTATCCTGCCACAGTTAGAGCACTGACACTAAAAGCAGACACATTATCAACTGTCTGAGCCAACTAGTAGGTCCAGGACTACAGTCTGACTGTTTCATGAAGCGCAGGACGGATGTCTGGCAGGTGTAGATAAAACAAAAATGGTAACTGCCCAGTAAAAGTACAGACATTTTAACTGTATAACATACACGGCTGTCAATTCGGATTTGAACTCGGAAATGACTGTTGTGCTATCAGAGAAACAATAGGAAAGTACCCACTGACGTCCAAGTGGGATTCAAACTCAGAATAATGAGAAACTTTGCGAATACTTACTGACTGTCGTGCTCCAACATAATGGACGCCTTCATGATGTCTTTCTTGTGGACAGGTCCGATGTTAATACCAGCATACTGCGGAAGTAGAACAGCAAACCATACATTGTCCTGTCTGCACCAGTGAGACTGGGTGAGACTGAGTGAGACTGAGTGAGATTGGGTGAGACTAAGAATAGGTAAGTGGGTGAGAATGTGTGAGACTGGGCGAGATTGGGCGAGACGGGGCGAGACAGTGAATGAAATTAAAACTGGGCAAGACTGGGTAAGACTGGGTGAGACAAATAGAGATAGGGTGAGACTGGGTGAGTGGGTGAGACGATTAGAGATAGAGTGAGACTGGGTGAGACAAGTAGAGATAGGGTGAGACTGGGTAAGACTGGGTGAGACAAGTAGAGATAGGGTGAGACTGGGTGAGACAAGTAGAGATAGGGTGAGACAAGTAGAGATAGGGTGAGACTGGGTGAGACAAGTAGAGATAGTAGAGATAGGGTGAGACTGGGTAAGACTGGGTGAGACAAGTAGAGATAGGGTGAGACTGGGTAAGACAAGTAGAGATAGGGTGAGACTGGGCGACTCACGGGGATCTTGGACTTGCGGAGGAACTCTAGCAGCGCCTCCAGGGAGCCGAGGGTGGACGCCTGCACAAACACCCCGCGCTCCGTCAGCTTGATAGAATCCAGGACGTCCTCCAGGGCATTGCTTACCTCGCTCTGAAAGTCAGGACACAACATCAGGTATCACACGTGTCCGACAACATGTTATATAGCATACATCCAGCCCCATTCACACTTGTATTCCATCTCGTCTCTGACATTCAACAACCTACTCATTCTTCCTTCCATTTTGTCCAGACCATGTCATCCAAATAGTTTTTTATTTGGGATTTAGAGTCATTTTCAAGATTCTTTCACTTATATCGCGGCTTGTCAGTTTAAGGTGGGATGAAATCTGCAGCATTCGTAGCGCTGAATGTTGGAGTAAACCTGCGAGCACTGGCTGGTACTGACAAGACCAAGGATGATAACTGTATTGCCACTCTACAGTCAGTGCATCCTATCAATATCGCCTCAGAAATGTAACTTTCGCGAACATTGATGCCGGGCCCCCGGGGCGGGATTTGAACCTGGAAGTTCAACACTCTACCACTGCGCTACATCCCGCCCCTGAAAGCGGCTCTAAACCCAAATTTAATATTAAAAAAAAAGAAGAAAAAGTTATATTGTATAGGATCAGTAGTTTTTGAGAAGAATGTACTATATATCATCTATTGCAGTCGTTAGTGCAAGCTGTAGCCAGGTCGCAGACGATGTCTGCCCAGCAAGTAGTCCGAGATGACAATGGCGACGAGGTGAGTTTATACAAAACAGATTTGAGGAATACCACTTTTCAGGTAAAACTTTCAGACCATAAATGTCAACTTGCTGTGCTCAACAGTGAAAGAGTTTGTATTGTAAACAGTGCACAATCTTTCTGAAAAAAAATAATACCCAATTTAGCCTCAAGTCGGTATCCAATGCTTTCACACTGTTGGACACTGAAAATTAACGAGTTTATATTCAAAAGTAATAAACAAAATTAACTGTAATAATTTATACGTATCAAATAGTAAAACACAGAATGATGTAATGTTTCACATGGCCCCAAGTATATGAAACCTTTTGAGATTTCCGATTTTGCATTGGGTTTTGAGTGTAAATCATGATATTGTACTCGCATTATATTTTCATATATCCCTCCAGGGTGTACACTCTATAACGTGTCTCTTCTTTTCTCGTAATACACTGTCAGGAGTGCGTTACTAATATTGACCCGTGGGTTACTAACATTGACCCGTGCGTTACTAACATTGACCTGTGCGTTACTATCATTGACCGTGCGTTATTAACATTGACCTTGTGTTATTAACGGGGGCAAATGTAATAACGCATGAACGTACGTTTGCTGTTTGTTTCAAACATTATTTCAAAATATTCAAAGTCTGTAAAGACAAATTCGATTGCCGTGATTCAAACTCTGGAACTCTCGCCTTTTCAGCTCTCTAGTCCATTAGGCCACAAGGCCGATGAAAGTTTAACCTAAAGTTTTATAGATGTTAAATATGTCAGGCATTGGAATGAATTGCTCGTAAAATCCCTTCATATTCATATAATAATTTGTATACGTTTATTTGTATATTTTTGTCGTGATATACGACAGTTAACACACGACCCTCGGGTGTTACAGGCATGCAATGCACTCCGTTTCAGGAATTACCCCTCGGGCTAATTCCTTCAACGTTGTGTATTACACGCCTGTAACGCCCTCGGGCCGGGTGTTAACCATCACATAACCTCTGTGTCTGGATTTCTTCTGTACATTTATTGGTAATAATATTTAATTTAATTTTAAAAGTTTATTTATATTTATCTTAAATTTCTAATCCAATTTCTTTCAGCTTCTGCTGTCGTTCAGATCGGGCTATGACGAGGAGAAGGAGAACTCTCATATGCCAAGCTACCTGTCTGACGACAGCGACATGCCAGCGGTCGATGACAACGCAGTCGCATGCCCGATCAAGGGAGACAAACAGGACGGAGGCTGGCTGAGCTCTGCATCCAGTTTTATCGCCAATTCCTTCTACTGGTGATCCGATGTGTCGTGGTGACTGTGGTCCGTCCGATGTATCGATTATGCGTCATGGTCAGCAGAATGGACAGATGACCAGTGCTCATGTTGAACAGTGGCTACGCTGAACAATAGCGATGTTGACCAGTGATCGGCTGACAATTTTCTCGTTAATAGTGCTTTCAAAGGATTTACTTTAATTTTACGGAGATACCTGTGCTGCGAAACGTCGAGAAAATAGCATATCGGAAATTGTCAGACAATAGATTTTCAGATTTCATAAGATACTGAGAATCTGGGGATGATAGTAATTCGAAGCTTCATGGAATTAAAAAATATAATAGTTTAAAACTAGAGATATTCAATGTTTTGTAAAGGCAAGTTTAGCAGTGTAAAAGAATTGTTTCAATCATTACAAATCATTGCTCTTTCATACTATTTACTGGGGTGTGTTTAGTGCAGCCTACTTTCCATTGGCCCCTTCACACGGAATACGTAGTACCGTATATTCTCTATTAATACGGACCCTCTAATAGTTCGGACACCTAAATTAATCGGCGAAAATAATTTATTTCC
>JAVCKZ010099356.1:0-41147 GCA_034780755.1 Lepetodrilus elevatus | reverse complement strand
GATAACTTCGTGGGCCTGTTGGGTTGTTTTTCCCTTTAAATCTAGTGGCTTGGGGGTTTTCGGTCAGGCACTAGTTAACAATGGGGAGTTACACAATTTAATTTACAGGCTCAATTTTTCAATGTCCAGGCATTATTGGATCTCGCTTAGGCTGGTTTTTTTGCAACGCTAAAGTTAGTTGATCGCACCACAGTACGTTATTATTTCCAGGATGATAAAAAAGGCAGTGTGAACCGCTTGTTCGAAACAACTATTCATCACCACCAGCGGGGATTTAAGCAGCAAACAAGAGCACTCACTAGATATTTATTAGTTTCGAAGGCGGCTTTAGCCCGCACGGATGTGCGGAAGCCTGTGGTAAAAACCACCGACTTAAGTCGTCTTCTCTTTAGTCGGCGGTTCAGTCCGCCGATCTTTAACCCACCAGCTTTAGCTGGTGGTGGTTGAGCGACAAGCGCGCCTCCATATTGCTGCTAAATCCATTGTCTGCTATATCAAAAATCGTTGGAGTATTCACTATACCCTAGCGTTGTAAAAAGCCAGTCTAAGCAGCCTGGTCTATCGCCTCTATCATTTGCAATAACTCATCTTGAACTGCAGTGTTTGCGTTCATCGAGGAATATACCAGAGAACGTTTTGGTCCAGATTCGAGAGCGGTTGGATTCCAGATGTGTGATTAAGAACTTTGGGCCAGGTTGACGCCAGGGGCCGATGATGAAACCGTAGTTTGATGCTCCTTTTTGATATGGATGCTCTCTTGTATTGGTAAGGCTGGGATAGCTACGAGCCGACTTTATTAAGGCGTTCAGGTTGAAATATTAGGGCAAATCCTGTACACATGCCGGCTAGTATTGTGTATCAGTGTTATTTAATATTTAATAGTCACACCCAATATATTTATCATCGGTAATGAGGAGATAACTTATGAACGACGAATACCGTGACATTACGACTAAGATGGAAGATGCAGGCACGAAGCTGGACTATGTTGTCGGCTGGCAAACTGGCTACCTTGGGCACCCTGAGCGTGAAGAGCAGCGTGTCAACGATGCTTATACTGCGGGTTATGAAGATGGCCAAGCTAAGAAAACGGACGGTTACTCCGCCTGGGCTGCTTGATTCCGTAAGTACCCCGCCCTTTGCCCGTAAAGGGTAGGGCGGGGTATCTGTCTCCGCTAGGCCATTTTTCTGCTGAATATCAGTTTATGAGGTTATAGATTTTAGCGTCATCCAGATCGCTTGGACGGTCCGCACCTCCAGAAGCGGTCTTCAATAATAAAGTGTTGTCTTGCCTGGCAATTAAGCTTCTCCAGACCCCAGCCTTCTCAAAGTCAAGGTTTATCTCATGGGCTGTTATACCTGAAGGCGTTATTACGACGGCGTTAAACGCAGTGCTGCCCGGATAGGTTTCTTGTCGAGTTAGTTGTGAACATGAATTGTCGGAATATTCCTTGGCTTCAAGAGAAAAACGATCTCCTGAGAATTCAAGGGTGGCTATAATGTGCGTATCGAGGCTCTTATTAAAATCGCAGTCCTTTTGCCATTTTCCGTCGATATCGAGGTGACTTGAACCTAACGTCGAGTTTGGTTCCGTTGGCGTGTTTTGGCCGGCACTTTCGCTTACAGCCCCAAGTGTTTCGCCAATCCCTATGCCTGTAAGTGGTGAGGGATTATCATTATCTTTGTTACAGGCCCCTAGTGCGATGGCTAAGAGAATGATGGATATTGGCTTTAGTTTTTTCTTAAATGGTATGTTCATTGTCTCCTCCTAAAAAGTAATTTCTTTTCGTTGTAGAATACACCATGCGAAAAGGCCTCTTTCTAAAACCTATTCGTTGATGGGGATATCGCCGGAATGACGTGTCCTTTTAACTCTCTCATTTAACTATCGATCTTTAAAAAGTCTCATGGATATTCCTTCTGGCCTTATTAATAGCGCCTGGCTCTGGTTGAGTTGGGTCGTCTATGCGCTGACAGTCTCTTATGCGCTTTACACGGCACCCTGGGCAAGAATGCGTGAACGTGATTCTACCAATATCTACTTCGGAACCATTGTCGTTCTTTTACTGTTTTGGAACCTTAAGGCCGGTATTTTGCCGGGACAAACATTCCATTTCCTTGGGGCAACCATGATGACGCTGATGTTTGGTTGGTCGTTTGCAGTATTGGCCATGGGGGTACTGGTTTTAATTTCGACTTTCAGTGGGAATGGCGGGTGGGACACCTATGCTCTCAATGCCTTTTTGCTGGGTGCTATTCCAATTACTTTTACATGGCTATTATTGCGCGTAAGCCAGCGTCGGTTACCGCATAATTTCTTTATCTATATATTTCTCAACGCCTTTTTTGCAGCCGTGTTGGGTACTATTTTGATGGGGATTGCTGCTTACTGGATGCTCTGGGTCAGTGGGGCCTATACTTCTGCTGAATTGTCAGGAGGGTTTCTTCCTCTTGTTATTATGTTGGCATTTCCTGAAGGCACCCTCAATGGTATTGCCATCACGATGATGGTTGTTTATAAACCTGAATGGGTCGCAACGTTTTACGACAAGCTTTATCTCTACGAAAATAAGAATAAGTAGCAGTCTCTAAGAATACACTTGATCCAAGTCATGTATTTATCAGCAGTAACGGGGATAGATTATGCTCCCGCTCTCGCTCATTATTTCGTAGGTTGATCTGTGTCCTTTGTTTCCGTTGACGAATTGCTTGCAAAAAAGTCCTCTACTAAATTTGCCCTTTTTCAACTTGGCTTTCGCCCCTTTTTCCTCGGGGCGGGTCTGTTAGCGGTCGCGCTGATGGCAGCGTGGATTATCAGTTATCAACGAGGTTTGCCGCTCAACAGTTACTATGGGAGTTACGGTTGGCATTCGCATGAAATGTTGTTTGGCTACGGCGCAGCGGTGGTGACGGGATTTCTGCTGACAGCTGTGCGTAATTGGACCAGCATCCAGACTCTTCAAGGGATGCCACTGACAATATTAGCGGGAGTTTGGCTGGCGGCGAGGCTGCTACACTTTTTTCCAGAGGTTGTCCCAGGGCTGCTCGTTTTCTTACTGGATGTAGCTTTTCTTACTTTCGCAGCGGCTGCCGTGGCAATCCCTCTGATACGTGCCCGGCACTCAAAAAGTTACCTTTTTATCGCCTTGCTTGCATCGCTAGCGCTTGGCAGCTTTGCCATTCACATCGAGGTGATGGGCTGGGCAACCGGTTGGCGGCAGTTTGGCACTAATCTTGGCATGTACTCCATTCTGTTAATAATGGCGGTGATGGGAGGTCGAGTTATCCCGTTTTTTACGGAGCGCCCAATCGGTGTACCGAGTCGAAGTTGGCCCTTTATCGAGAAAACCTCAGCGGCATCCATTGCTTTGTTGGCGCTTGCTCAGCTCTTTGTGCCCAGCGCCACATGGCTGGTTGGCGTTGTCGGTTTGGTTGCGGCGGCGATCAATGCGGTGCGACTATCAGGTTGGTATAGCAATAAAATTTGGAGGCATCCACTTATCTGGGTGCTGCAGCTTGGTTATGCCTGGCTGGTTGCTGGCTTGATCCTAAGCGCACTGGCAAATTTTGGCTTGCTAAATCCCTTGACCGCGTTGCATGGCCTCACCAGTGGTGCTATCGGAGTCCTCACACTCGGTATGATGGCGCGTGTTTCCTTAGGGCATACGGGCAGAAACCTCGAGGTTCGCTGGCCAATGGCGGTGTCATTTGCGTTAGTAAACTTTGCCGCATTAACCAGAACCCTGCCGTATGCCATGGATTCTGAGAGGCTGATTTTTTGGCTGAACCTATCAGGCTTGCTTTGGATTGCTGGATTTGCGGTATTCAGTGCCATATATCTACCCATTCTGATCAAGGCCCGTGTCGATGGCCGGCCAGGCTAGGTTTTGGGCGGTGGTTCACAGTTTTATTATTTCGTCTAGAATGTGGTTTACATCACGGCAATTCTCCTAGTATTTTTCGATTCCTATAAAAATAAAATCAGCACCTGATTTGTATGGTGCTTGATGGGGTCTAGGTTATTTCGATGAGGTATCGAGTCTCTATGCTTACCTCCAGGCATCTTGATGAGCTTCAAGATATCTGGAAAGCATTGATTCCAAACGTGGAAAATATTTCTTTTTACCACAGCTGGGAGTGGATTTACGGCGCGGCGTTCTATTTGTATTCCGATTCTTTGCAGTTGGGCTATTTTATTGTCTGGGAAGGTGATGAGGTCGTGGCCATGTTTCCCTTGGAACTAAAGGAGCGTTTAGTTCTGGGCGTCGTTCGAGATACTGAAATCAATAACCTGAACCATACGCATATGCCGCGTAATGATTGGCTATGCTCTTCAGCACATGATCCCTCGGAAGTGCTCTCGGTATTGCTGGCCAGTTTAGATTCCTACACGCCTAGCCCGTGGTGTCGAATCAGAATTCATTCGGCTCTTGAGGAAAGCCCCTTAGCAACGGCGGCGTCCCACATGAGTGACTACCGAACGCAGAGTTCTTCTGGGCAAGCTAACTATTATTTTGACTGCGTAGATACCTCTATCAAAGAGGTCCTGCCTTCACGGCAGAGAAAAAATCTCCGCCGTAGGAGGCGCCAAGCGGATGTGTTGGGTGCGGTGACCTTTGAATATCTGCAGGCATCTGAAAATGATGAATATGAGGATGCGCTGAATGCCTTCTTTAAACTGGAAGCATCGGGATGGAAAGGGTCTGCTGGGAAAAAATCTGCGATCTCTCTTTCACCCTCTCTGAGCGGGTTTTATCAAAACCTCGCCAAAGCGAATCATCCTCGCTATACCTGTCAAATTAATTTAATGAAAATTAATGGTAATCCCGTGGCGGGACAATTTTGTATTCTTGCGGACGGCATCGCCAATATTATCAAGATAGGGTTTGATGAAGGGTTCAAGAACTACTCGCCGGGTTCTTTGCTATTAAGTAACTTTTTAGAGCGATCAGTAGACGATAAAAATATTCGGCGGGTAAGCTTGGTGACCGCTCCCCCTTGGGCCGATCGATGGCACCCGAAAAAGATGGAATCACGCAGCATTCGAATTTTTAATAATTCGCTCCCTGGATCAATGCGATTGCTAAAAGAGAATGCGACTAAGATCATTGATGTTGTGAAACATGATTTAGTACCTCTATTTGGCTTAATAAAGAAGAATGTTTGACGATGATTATATTAGGTCTAAATTATGCTTTTCATGATTCTACGGCGTGTATCGTTCGGGATGGAAAACTAGTCGTAGCGATTGAAGAAGAGCGGCTTTCGAGGGTCAAGCATACGACTGAGTTCCCCCAGTTATGTGTTGATAAGTGTTTGCAGGTCGCGGGCATTGAGTATGATGCAATTGATCATATTGCTGTTTCGATTAAACCGACCCATATGTGGAAGGAAAAGCTTTTCTATGCCCTGCGTAACCTGCGTAGTATCCGTTCATTTTCTAAACGAGAGCTTGTACTTCCACGGGCTAGGCAAAAGCAACTCAATATTTTCCTTAGCAAGCATTGGTCGCAAAATAACCTCCAGCCGACCGTGCACTATATCGAGCATCATTTATCCCATTCTGCGGGTAGCTTTTATGTGTCGCCCTATGAAGAGGCGGCTTTGCTAGGTATTGATGGTTCTGGAGAATGGGCGACAACTTGGCTGGGAGTAGGGCGGGGAAATTCGATTGAATGTTTCGGCGAGAGTTTGTTTCCTCATTCCTTAGGTTCTTTTTATGAAGCCGCTACCGAGTTCTGCGGGTTTCGCCCTAACTATGATGAAGGCAAGACCATGGGGCTGGCACCCCTCGGTGATCCTGAGCGTTTTTATGCGTCGGTGAGTAACCTGGTTTCCGTGGATAACGATGGTCAGGTGACAATCGACCTGTCATTTTTTAGTTACCAGCATCATGGAAGCCAGCGTTGTGGGCCAACGTTCCATAAAAAATTTGGTTTGCCTCGGGAACCCGATGCGCCTTTTGAACAGCATCATTTGGATATAGCGGCGGCTTTTCAACGCGTGTTGGAAGATCGTGCGCTGGAGCTGTGTAATGTCCTCTATGAAAAGACGCAAATGGATTATTTGGTGATTGCGGGTGGTGTTTCCCTCAACAGTGTTATGAATGGCCGCATCGTACGGGAGAGCAAATTTAAAGATGTCTATGTTATGCCCGCAGCAGGTGACAATGGAACGGCGATTGGTGCGGCGTACTATTTATATAATGGCATATTAGGGAAGCCACGCAATTTTATTCATAGTGATCCTTATGTGGGTAATGAATACTCTGATTCCGAGATCATTCGTTTGCTTAATGAATATAAACTAAAGCATGAAGTTCACGATGATATTGCTTCTGTGGCAGCGGATCTTTTGCGTGAGGGAAACATTATTGGTTGGTTTCAGGGGCGGATGGAGATTGGACCGCGGGCGTTAGGCAATCGCAGTATTCTTGCCAACCCAGCCATTATTGATATGAAAGATCAGATTAATGCCGAGGTGAAGCATCGTGAAGCCTACCGGCCGTTCGCACCTTCTACCACCGTTGAAGCGAAGAATAAGTTTTTTGATTTACCCGTCGAAGCGCCGTTTATGTTAAAGGTTTGCGATGTATTGCCGGAGCAGCGTGAACGAATTCCTGCGGTGACTCATGTTGACGGTAGCGCTAGATTACAAACGGTACGGCGTGAAACTAATGCACTTTATTATGACCTAATTACAGCACTGGGTGAGCGCACCGGAATACCGGTGGTATTGAACACCAGCTTTAATATTCAAGGCGAACCGATTGTCGAATCTCCACGCGATGCGATTCGGTGCTTTTTTTCGACCGGGTTGGATGCATTGGTTATCGGCAATTGTGTTTTGAGTAAGTAGCGATTTTTATTATGAGGGCAAGTTAACATGAATATACGCAAGCCCTGGTGGTTTATCGTAGCGATTATTCTATTACCGCTACCGATGTATCCAGTCTATATCGGCGTATCAGGCGCTTTAGACTATCTGCTGGGTGATGCACTGTTTGTGCAAGACGTTCTTTACGGCTCACCGAGGGAAGTACTGCGGATTGTACTCGCCAATTGGGTGGCTTCTATTCCTTTTATAATGGGACTCTTTCTATTGATAATACTGCCAAGTTGGTTTCTGTTGCAGCGCTCCCCATGGCGATACTATTTCATCATATTAGGGGCGGGTATAATACTTGGGTTTTATTTATTTAAAGGTGGGCTGCTATCAACAGCCGCCGCAGCGATCGCATTTTTTCTTGTTGCATGGTTGACTGAGAGAGTGCTGGGGCTAATAACGGTCTAGCCCGTACAGCGTCCTAAACAGCTTGTTTTAATACACAAACTGTTTAGGACGCTGCACTAGATATCGGTGTCAGCTAAAGCGACTCGATTTTTACTCCACCAACATGAATTCTTTTTTTATGGCGAAGAGACATATAATTCCAACGGTACTTTTTTTTCTGTTTTCTTCTATGGCGCAGGGTAAGGATTATATCTTTCTTGTGGGTGGAGGGAATAACCCAACGAACTCCCAAGTCCAAATTGAAATGAACGTAAGATGGATCGGAAATATGTTGCAGGATAAGGGGCAAGCGCTGCGTATTTTTTTTACAGGTGGGCGAACGCAGAAGGCTGATGTGGTGACCTATACGGCGTCAAACAAAGACAAGGCAACGCCATTGGAGCCTCTTGCGAGGATACTGGGCGAGTATGGTGATAATTATTTGAGTTTCCGAAATCATCAGCTTCTTAATGTGGAAGGAGGAACGGGTGCTGGGAATCTGACAACGGTGCTTAAAAAAGCGTTTACAGCAATGGCGCCGGGCGATCGCGTATTTTTTATTTATCAAGGGCACGGTAGCTGGGAAAATGATAGCAGCAACAATGCGCTATTGCTTTGGAATAACACGCATATTTCTGCGCGCGAATTTGATGAGTTATTGGATTTGCTTGACCCGGGTGTACAATTTCGTTTTTTCTTTCCACAGTGTTATTCAGGGGCCTTTCTTAGATTGGCTGATGCGCGTGCTTTAGCGTACGGAGGGTCCATGCAAGCAAGGCAGTGTGGTTTTACAGCCGTTTCTGAAAATGACATCTCAGAAGGTTGCACTGTGAGTATTAAAGAAGGTGATTATCGGGATTATTCCACCTATTTCTTTGCCGCATTGAACGGAAAGACCCGCCTGGGTAAGCCGCTGAGTCGTTCGCCCGATACAGATGATGACGGTAAAGTGTCGCTCCACGAAGCGCATCTGTATTCACTTGATAGTGCTTACAGTACAGATCTTTCTCGTTCAACCAGTGAAAGATTTCTGGAGCAATGGCAGCCCTGGTATCTAAAATGGAGACCGGACATGAGCGCTATACCGAATAATTTTTTTGGTGAGCGAGTGCGTCGAGTTGCTAAGAATATTGGGCTTTCCAGAGAGGGCCACGAATTGGTTGTTAGCCTTTTCAAACGTCGTAATCAGTTAAATAAAAAGGTGGACCAACTGCATGAAAAGCAAGCGGTCGTTCAGTCCCGCTCCCTTGAATTAAAAGAGATCTTAAAAGCCGGTTTACTGATCCACTGGCCAGAGGCTTCGTTGTCATATACTTCGAGCTTTAAGACCTTTGTGGACAAACGGGTAGATGCTGCCCTCGCATGGATTGATGACCAAGAAGAGTACCCAGGGTTGGTTGTGGCGCAAGATAACAGCGCCTCTCTGGAGAAGGATGCGCTTGATTTGAAAAGGCAGGCTACACAAATTGATAAAGTATTCCGTATGATTCGTCTGAGCCGAATTCTTGAGCAACTCAAGGTTTATGGGGATAAGGACGATATGGCTGCGTATGAGTCTTTACTTGCCTGTGAAGACAGTCCTTTGTAGTGGTGCGAATCTTATAAAACCCTGCTCCTGCGCCGTTTTTACGTTATAGGCCAATGACGTGCCCTGCCGGGCAGCTATCATATTCTACCCGTCAAAAACTTGACGTTGCTCACCCTTTGGCTCTATTCTATACATATCGGTTTTGGGGGTCCGGCAACTCACTTAGTCCTTATAGATGGTATTGAGCGCACGGCTACTGGGGGGAATGCTCAAATGGTAGCAATCTAGTTACTGATCTCGAAGGGGTGGGAGTTGAGTTAAAGGATGAGACAGGCGGCCGGCCTAGTGCCATTATATGATTAAAAAACTAGGCATCAATACTCAAAAAGAAAGATTCTGAGAATGACTGCTTAGGTCTGAAGTTAAAGTGAGACGTTTTTTGTTTCTACATTCACTGGAGGTGGCCAGTATTCCGTTTTTTGAGCTTGCTATTAATCGTTGAGTATGTTCTTGCATGGTTTACGGGCGAAAGCACTATATTTTAGTTACAAACTATACTTTCTACAGCGAAACTTTCGCAACGATTAATACAATCTCCTTGTGGCGGGATCTATTTAGGAATCAGAATGAATAGTAGGTCGAAAAAGTAATGCCGTTGAATGTTTCTTCAACCTCATCGGTGAAGGGGAGTTGGGGGTTAACATCTTTGATGTTGTCGAAGGTATACCGCCTTACTTCCAGCCCAACGGAATAACTGATATGGTCGGTTAAACGCGAAGACCAACTCGCGCCATAGCTCAAACCTTCTGCGTCACCATTTCCATTAAGATCTATGATAAATCCTTTATCCTCAAGGCCGGTGTTTGTTTTTTGGGTCCGATTTCCGTCCATTTTGGCATAAGCAAGATTTAACGATATAACACCTATATCTGAGATAAGCCATCCGTAATTGCCACCGATGAAAAAGCCTTTTTCTTCAAAGGATAAGTGCTCCCCTTGTGGTTGAGGACCGCCGGTTTTTCCTTTTTTGTAGCCAGCATAAATGCCGGCTCGGCCATCAAGTATTTTTTTTCCAAAGGTGAATGAATAGTCCCTACGTCTTGCTTCAACACTCACGGAGAACCGATGATCAAGGGTAGGAATGGCGGGGTCTTCTACTGAAAAGGACGTCTCTTCATTGGTTGAGTGTTGATAAAACATATCAAAGTAGTAGCTGTTTTTAAACACGGTCCCTCCGAGGCCCAGAAATTTTAAAGTCACATCAAAATTCACCTCAGGAAAGCTCTTTCCTTCCCCCAATCCATTGACTGTCGTTGGTTTAGTAAATTCATATTGAGAAACCGACACAGACGCGCGTGGTATAAATAGCATGTCTTTTGCAAGAACCGTTGCGCTACATAAAGGCAGCAAAAGGAGTAGGGGCATTAATAAATAGAAGAAAGAGCGCATATTTTTAGCAGGAGTACGACCTGTCATAACCAAACCACCTCAGTATAGGGATTTAATCCAGCTCAGAGACTTTACACAGACCAGCCATCCTGTGTTAATAGGCATACGGGAGAATAACAAATAGTTTTACCAGTAGTTTAAGCGAGTATTTTCGAACTACTGTGAATTTGAGAGAACCCCGAGTCAAGCGCGAGCGTAAAGTTTCTTATTAGACTAAAATCAGTAGATTTATCCACTTAATATCGTGATACTTTTCAATCGAACTACCGTATCTTGGCCTAAGTGTACGATTAATTTGCTAGGATTAATACCCTCTTTTTAAAAGAACGGTTGTCTAAAAAGTGCCGTTTTGTTTGAGGTTTACAAGAAATCTATCTTTCGACTTTACAACCCGCTTTTCTGCGTGATTCACGGATAAGTTTTAGGGTATGCACGTCTCTGCTCGTGACACTAGATATTTGGATATATTCATCGTTGCATAAGGATTGGCAGGGCTCGATAACGAAATACGGCTATTACTAAGAATAAGATGAAAGTTCACTGCCAATGCTTTCGCAACAATTACATAGCGTGTGAAAGGTAAAGATAGACTGAGCGCATTTGCTGGTGGATAGAAATGAGATTAAAGGCTATTGTCTTCAGTCTTAGCGCTTCAACATTAGCATCAGCATCGTTATAACAAATTTAAATTGGCTTAAATCCGATGAAGCCTATCAGGACGGCAGGTCATGTTGTGGGATATAGGAGGAGCATTGATGGATGCTATCGAACGGTTTGATTATAGAACTGCGTTTTCAAGAAATATTGGCTGGATAACGGCCCAGGAGCAACTTGCTTTGCGCTCTAAAAGGGTTGCCATCGCCGGGCTTGGAGGCGTTGGCGGTTCTCATCTTCTTACTCTAGCTCGCCTTGGCGTCGGGTCTTTCACCGTTGCTGATTTTGACGATTTTGAACTTGCTAATTTCAACCGCCAAGCGGGGGCCTTCACCTCCACGATTGATAGTCCCAAGCTAAAGACGCTGATTGAGATGGCGCGTGAGATCAATCCTCAACTGGATATTCGCGAGTTTCCCAAAGGCATTACCCGCTCAAACACCGACGATTTTCTTTCTGGAGCCCATTTGTATCTTGATGGTTTAGATTTTTTCGCTGTCGAGCCTCGTGTCGCTGTATTTGCGGCCTGTCATCGGCTTAGTATTCCCGCTGTGACGGCAGCGCCTCTGGGTATGGGCGTGGCGCTACTGAATTTTCTCCCGGGAAGAATGAGTTTTGAAGACTATTTCTGTATGTCGGGGTGCGATGAGCAGGAGCAGTTACTGCGCTTTTTAGTCGGTTTGTCACCGGCAATGCTGCAACAAGGTTATCTTATTGAGCCGGGTGCGGTCGATTTTAACCATCATCGCGGTCCTTCGACGCCGATGGCCTGTGATCTTTGCGCGGGCGTCGCGGCCACGCAGGTTTTAAAAATACTGCTGAAACGCGGCAAGGTCATATCAGCACCGCATGGGTTGCAGTTTGATGCGTACCGAAACAAATATGCACGCACCTGGCGACCCGGTGGAAATAATCATCCCGTGCAGCGTTTAGCTATTGCTGTCGCACGTCGTATCGTGAGTCGCCCGCAAATGAATAAAGCGGATACCCCGTCTACGGTTCCTGAAAATATACTCACGAGAATACTTGAGCTGGCGCGCTGGGCTCCTAGTGGTGACAACACTCAGCCATGGCGTTTCGAAGTTGTTGATGAGTCGTACGTCATCGTGCATGGCAGCGATACCCGCGAACACTGCGTCTATGACCTCCAAGGACATGCCAGCCAGATCTCCTTGGGGACGCTGCTGGAAAATATCAAAATCGCAGCAAGCACTCACCAAATGCGTGTTGAAATAACCCGCCAAACGGGTGTCAGCGAGGAGACGCCAACCTTCGATGTTCGGCTTCAGCATCAAGAGAGCCTAAGCCCTGATCCGCTGAGTGCTTATATCGCCGAACGTACGGTTCAGCGCCGAGCTATGAGCCCCCGTAGACTTTCTACCCGCCAGCGTACTGTTCTGGAAGCTGCTTTACCGCTTGGATATAAAGTGTTTTGGCTTGAGACGCTAGCGGATCGCAGTAAGGCCGCGAAATTGGCCTTTGTTAATGCAGGTCTGCGGCTGACCTTGCCCGAGGCCTACGCAACGCATAAAAATGTTATTGATTGGGATAATCCGATTTTTAGTACGGATCGTATACCCGCACGTGCCGTGGGTATGGATCGGATGACGCTGCGTTTAACCTATTGGGCGATGAAAAGCTGGGATCGTATTGCTTTTATGAATCGATATCTTGGCGGTACCCTTTTGCCACGCATTCAACTTGATCTTGTCCCAGGACTATTCTGCTCGGCCTATTTCATTCTTTTGGCTGATCAGCGTCCACAAACGGTGGATGAATTTGTATCGGCCGGTGGCGCCATGCAGCGATTTTGGTTAACAGGGACAAGCCTCGGGTTAAATATTCAACCGGTGATGACGCCGTTAATTTTTCAGGAATATGTACTTGATGGTGTTGCTTTTTCCAATGATCAGGCGATGCGTGATCGTGCGGTAGTCGTGGCCGAACAGCTACAGCAACTGACGGGTAATGAGAGCAGTAGCCACGGCGTATTTATGGGGAGAATAGGTTCAGGTAATCAGCCATCAGCAAGATCGACTCGCTTGTCTTTGGATGAACTCATGCAAGGTTAAGTGGTTAATAGAGGCCTTTGCACGAGAGATATGAGGGGTTAAAGGAGAATACCGTAGATATGAATTGCTATCGCTACAAAGACAACGGCTGCGAGGCCTAGGCTGACTTTTGCTATCACAGATTTTCTTCTCTCATCCGTCAGTGGCATAAATCGAGTGACTGAAACCGTTAACAAAATGGATGCCGCACTTAACAATCCGACGATAGCGACATTGGTTGCGCCTAAAAAATAGGCGATGACGGATAACAAGATAAAGAGCATAAAAGATGTCCAGAAAATCAGCTTAGGAACGTGCATGGAATAAGTTAGAGCAGAGCATTACTGCGTTATGACGGCGAGCGAATAGACAGTAGGAACAATGGAGCGGGGTGTGTTACTGAACTCAGAAATGCAGCGCAAAACCTTGCAGAGTATTCGAAATACCCTGCAAGACCGTGCTTTGTTTGGCTCCCCGGCCCGGGCTCGAACCAGGGACCCAATGATTAACAGTCATTTGCTCTACCAACTGAGCTACCGGGGAAGAGGGCGAGATAATATAGAAGAGGCTGCTTTACTGCAAGGCTTCAGTGATACGAGTGAGCGCTTCTTCAAGGTTTTCCATGCTGGTTGCGTAAGAAATACGAATATGGCCCGCCATGCCAAAGGCCGCACCTGGCACGAGTGCGACACCCGCATGATTTAGCAAGTGATCAGCGAGATCTACATCGGTATGAATGCCGTCCATACGTTCGATAATAGGCTCGACATTTGGGAAGCTGTAAAAAGTGCCGTCGGATGGCAGGCAGTCCGCGCCGTTGATTTTATTCACCGCCTCCAGCACATAATCATGGCGGTCTTTAAAAGCCTTGAGCATTGTCTGGATGCAAGTATGGCCGCCGTTAAGCGCGGCTTCGGCGGCAGCCTGGGAAATGGAGCAGGGGTTAGAGGTGCTTTGGGACTGTACCTTTTTCATCGCCTGGATCAGAGGCTTGGGGCCACCGGCATAGCCGATTCGCCAGCCCGTCATGGCGTAAGCCTTTGAGACACCGTTTAGCACAATGGTGCGCTCGTAGAGGTCAGGGCAGACCATGAGAATATTCGTGAAGGTATTTCCTGGGAAAACAATATGCTCGTACATATCATCGGTGGCGATCAGCACTTGTGGGTGCTTGCGTAAAACGTCACCCAAGGCCTTAAATTCTTCCTCGCTATAACAAACACCAGAAGGATTGGAAGGGCTGTTAATCACCAGCAGCCGTGTCATGGGGGTGATGGCCGCTTCCAGTTGCTCCGGGGTAAGTTTAAAACTTTGTTGTTGCGGAGCCTCAACAATGATGGGTGTTGCATCGGCAAGCAATACGATATCGGGATAGGAGACCCAGTACGGGGCGGGAATAATCACCTCGTCACCGGGATTGAGCAGGGCCTGACAAAGATTATAAAAACTCTGTTTGCCGCCAACCGAAACTAGAATTTGATCCGCTGCGTAATCAAATCCATTGTCCCTCTTAAATTTATTGATCACGGCTTCTTTTAGGCTGGGGGTGCCATCGACCGCGGTGTATTTTGTTTTGCCTGCATGAATCGCCTCGATGGCAGCAACTTTGATATGCTCCGGAGTATCAAAATCGGGTTCACCGGTGGCCAAACCGATAATGTCTTTCTTCTCGCTGCGCAACCTCGCAGCCGTTGCAGCGATGGCGAGAGTTGGAGAAGGTTTTACCCGTTGCACACGCTCGGACAGTTCGATACTCATGATGGCTTTACAGTTAAATTTAAGGATGCCTCAATAGTGCCATGACCGAACCTTTTCAGCTAGTCGCAGATTAAATTGGCAGCGGATTCAAGCTCTGTAAATGTTTGATGCGTTCCAAAGCTGGGGGGTGTGAATCGTAAAAGCGCGAGTGCAATTCATCGGGGGTCAGGGTGCTGGCATTTTCTTCGTAGAGTTTTATCAGTGCGGTAATGAGGTCTTGAGGGTCGCTTTGTTGAGCGGCGTAGCTGTCAGCCTCAAATTCATTTTTGCGCGAATGCCATGCCATGAGCGGTTGCAATAGAAAGGTAAACACGGGGCTTACCAGGATGAATAATAAAAGTGCCAATGCCAGACTAGGGGTCGCAACACCGAGGCTATGGTAAAAGCCTTCTTGAGGAAGTAGCCAGGCAAGAATCGCAAAACCGAGCAGGGTGAGTATGGCGCTAAGAGCCATTCCTTTAAGGATATGGCGATGTTTAAAATGGCCAAGCTCGTGCGCCAGTATTGCGATAATTTGCTTTGTTTGGAGCGATTCAATCAGCGTATCGAAAAAGACAATGCGTTTGCTCTTACCCAAACCGGTAAAGTAGGCGTTGCCGTGGGATGAGCGTTTTGAACCATCCATCATGAAAATGCCATTGCTTTTAAAGCCACTGCGATCAAGCAGATCCTGAATCGAGGCTTTGAGATCCTGTTTCTCTAGCGGGGAGAACTTATTAAACAAAGGCGCAATCAGGCGAGGGTAGGCCCAACTTATAAGCAAGGTAAAACCAAACCAAAGACTCCAAGCATAAATCCACCACTCAGGGCCAGCGGACTGCATCAGCCATAAAATGGAATACAACAATGGCGTCCCGATCACCAGCCCAAGTAGCAGCCCTTTAATTAAGTCAGAGGCGAATGTTTTTAGTGTGGTGTTGTTAAATCCGAATTTGCTCTCAATAACAAACGTGGAGTAAAGGCTTGCGGGTAGATGCAAGGCGGTGGAAATCAAAGTGAATAGAAGAATGGTTAATACGCCAGTAGGGATAACACTCCAACCCATTTGCAGGGCTAGGTTATGGACGGCCTGGAGTCCACCGCCGAGCGTCCACAAGAGCAGAAGCAAGCCATCGATGAGGATCATCCAGCGACTGAACCTACCCTTAGCTACCGTATAATCCGCCGCTTTTTGGTGGGCAGGCAACGATATTTGCTGGGCGAATTCTGGGGGCAGGTTATCGCGATGTAGAGTGACATGCGTGATTTGTCGCTGATTCAGCCAGAGTTGAGTGCCGAGAGAAATACCTAGCGCGAATAAAAATAGTAGTGTAAAAATCATGCCGGAACAGTATCGGTTTGATAGAATAATGTCTATTCAGTACTTAAAAAGTACTTTTATTTTCCCTGCCGAACTAACTATTTAAAGAGGTCTATATAGAATGCAATCCAAATCCGATAACTTGATCTGGATTGATCTGGAAATGACAGGGCTTGATACCTTGCAAGATGAGATTATCGAAATCGCAACGATCGTTACCGATAAGGATTTAAATATCCTCGCCGAAGGCCCTGTTCATGCGATTTGTCAGGATGAGGCGTTGCTACAAGGTATGGATGACTGGAATCAAGAGCATCATGGTCAATCGGGGTTGGTGGAACGGGTGAGGTGCAGTCAGGTTACAGAAGCAGAGGCGCAAGCGGACACATTGGCTTTTCTACGTGATTATGTCCCTGCTCAAGCCTCTCCCATGTGCGGCAACAGCATCTGTCAGGATCGACGTTTTCTAGCGCGTTCTATGCCGGATTTAGAGCAGTATTTTCACTACCGAAACCTTGATGTCAGCACCCTGAAAGAGCTTGCCCTTCGTTGGGCACCCAAAGTGGCTAAAGGCTTTTATAAAGAATCCCAACATTTGGCGCTGGCTGATGTCCGCGACTCTATTGATGAACTGCGATATTACCGCAAACATTTTATTTTACAGAGCTGAGACGCCTCAGTAAAAGTGTGATAGAGTCCACGTTGCTGCGGCTCGTTTTTTGCTGTGGTTTATAACTATAAATTCAAGTAGCTGCTATAAAACAATAAGATAAGGGTGTTAAGTAATTACGACTCTGACCTGTGTCATTGGTTTAGGGAGCGCTTCAGTTTCTCCTTTGCTATCGATATAAGTCCAGGGCATTGATCGTTTTTGAGTTCTAAGACAAAGGCTCTTCTTTTATCTAAGAAGCCGTTCTTAATGATGTTCTAGCGTGGATAAGCATAATGCCGATACCGAATTGGGTTGGCGACCGCCAGATTCTGTAAGGGTGTTTCTGGCAGGATAAAAGGAATACGACTTGGGAGCCCAAAAAAATGCCTACAATAAGGCTGTTTAAGCACTATATTCAGTTCTCCTATATGTTACTGCTGGTGGTGGAAGCGTTAGTGATTGGCGCTTCCCTCGAAATTGCCATTGGCTTGCGCAGCTTTATAGAAGGCGAACCGTACTACGCGAATTTTAGTGATCATATACGCGTGTCGATGGTTTTTGTTGTGATTATGGTATTAAGCCTTACCTCAATGGGGCTCTATCACCGTCAGCTGCGTGAAGGTATATCTGGAATGCTGGTGCGTTTGGCGGTGGCGCTGATTGCCGGTGTTCTACTCACCAAACTTGCCTTTCTGACGTTCCGAGGATTGGACGTCTACTTTCCTTTTACCTGGGCCGCAGCCTTTTCTGCCTTGGGTATTTTATTCTCAAGATGGTTGTTCATTAGCCTTGTCGATCTTGAGCGAATAAAGCACCAAGTATTGGTTTTAGGGACGGGGAAAAGCGCGGGGTTAATTGATAGGCGATTAAGACGGCGCACTGATCGCAGAGGCTTTTACGTTGTTGACTATATTCACATACCCACGGAAGGTGAGCAGGGCAGTGGACCTCCTAACTCTATTACACTCAATGAGCCCTTACTGAGATACGCTCAGCGTAGACGCGTCGATGAAATCGTAGTTGCATTAGATGAGCGGCGTAAAGAGCTTCCAATTGCTGAGTTGCTTGACTGTAAGCTTGCCGGTATTGGTGTCATCGAAATAGCAACGTTTTTTGAACGAGAGGCCTCTCGAATAGAATTGGATGTGCGCGCAAGTTGGATCGTTTTTTCGGATGGTTTTCGGCGCAGTGCATTAGCGAGAGCGATCAAGCGTCTTTTTGATCTGCTAATAAGTTCTTTTTTAATCATTCTATTAGCGCCCTTAATGGTGCTAACCGCCCTTGCGATTGCTATCGAAAGCAAAGGCCACGGCGCACTCTTTTACCGCCAGATAAGGATGGGCGAAGAAGGCAAACCCTTTAAGCTTCTAAAATTTCGCAGCATGCTGGAAAATGCAGAACAAGACGGCGTGGCGCGTTGGGCGCAAAAAAATGACAGTCGTATTACAAAGGTAGGCGCGTTTATTCGGCGGACACGGCTAGACGAATTACCGCAATTATGGAACGTACTTGTCGGCGATATGAGTTTTGTCGGGCCGCGCCCTGAGCGCCCCGAGTTTGTCTGCAATCTGCAAAAGAATATTCCGTACTATCAGGAGCGACTGAGGGTTAAACCTGGAATGACTGGGTGGGCGCAAATCTGTTACCCCTATGGTGCTTCGGAAAAAGATGCGTTTGCTAAATTAGAGTTCGACCTCTATTACGTTAAAAACTACAGCGTCTTTCTCGACCTCACGATATTGCTGCGTACCGCTGAAGTTGTTTTGCTGGGCAAGGGTGTTCGCTAACGCTAAGGAATGAGGATTCAATTACTTGCGGATTCTAACGGGGAGCAAAAATGCTGCGTTAAAGTTCCGCAAGTTATTAAATCCTCATTCCTAACAATAGCTCCCGGATCTATACCAGCCCTCATGCTCAAGTTATTAAAATCCTCATTCTAACGGTTAATTTCTTTCTGCATCTGGGTTAACCCTGATGAATGTGGCATAATTGCAAACCAGGCAAATAGCGATCATCAGCAAACAAGAACCCTTCGATGAATGCACATCCCGGTATAAAAATAGAATCTTTGGGACCACTCTCCATCGTACCGTTTGTTCGCCTGTTTAATAATTGTCTGAATCCCGATAGTACTCCAGCCGCCTTATTGTTAGCCAGGGCAGTGGGTTACCACCCAGTCATCAGCAGCTTTATGTTTGCGAGCCAACATAAAGCTGCTGATGACTGCTTGAAGGTTTACCCTAAGCTCGTAAAAGCAACACATACACCGCTGCGCTGGGGTTTCTTATAACCTAGTTTTATAATACCAGGAGAAAAGTTAATGATTTTGTTCTTGATCATCCTTTGCGCGTTTCTCGCGATTGGATATGGAATATGGGCCACTAAGCAAATAATGGCGCTACCGGAAGGTAACGATGAGATGCGGCGAATCTCGGGTGCGGTTCGCGAAGGCGCGATGGCTTATCTGAATCGTCAATACAAAACCATCGCTATAGTGGGTGCGATAATCTTTGTTTTTATCTGGATTTTTCTTGGTTTTTCTACGGGGTTTGGCTTTCTTTTGGGGTCAGTGCTTTCCGGCGCAGCGGGCTTTATCGGTATGAATGTGTCGGTACGTTCGAATGCGCGGACGGCAGAAGCGGCTCGCCAAGGTTTAAACCCGGCTTTACAGGTCGCCTTTCGTGGCGGCGCAATCACCGGCATGCTGGTGGTGGGCTTAGGTCTGCTGGGTGTTGCGGGTTACTACGCCTTTCTTGTTATGGGTACCCCTGAAGGTGAAGCAGTAAATCTGGCTCCGTTGGTTGGGTTTGCGTTTGGTGGTTCTCTGATCTCTATTTTCGCACGGCTGGGTGGCGGTATCTTTACTAAGGGTGCGGACGTAGGCGCGGATCTTGTGGGTAAAGTTGAAGCCGGTATTCCGGAAGATGATCCCCGTAACCCTGCCGTTATCGCCGATAATGTGGGCGACAATGTTGGTGACTGCGCCGGTATGGCGGCTGATTTATTCGAGACCTATGCCGTTACTATTATCGCAACCATGATCCTTGGCGCGAGCCTCGTTTCAACAGAAAGTATTATTTATCCGCTGGCGCTAGGAGCGATCTCGATTATTGGCTCCATTATCGGTACCTTTTTCGTCAAAGTTGAAGAAGATGGCAAGGTGATGGGTGCTTTGTATCGTGGTCTGATTGTAGCCGGTGCATTTTCTGCGGTTATGTTCTTACCGATTACAGCGCTTTTGATGGGCGATAACGAATCTTTTTCCGTTATGCAACTCTGGATGGCTTCCTTGGTTGGCCTGGTCGTAACCGCTGCGCTGGTCTTGTTTACCGATTATTACACCTCGACCGATTACCCACCGGTAAAAGCGGTGGCAGAAGCCTCCACAACCGGCCACGCAACCAATATGATCGCCGGTTTGGCATTGTCAATGAAGTCTACAGCCCTTCCCGTATTAATGATCTGCCTGGGCATTTATGAAGCGTATTACTTTGCAGGTTTGTACGGTATTGCTATTGCAGCCACTTCGATGTTGTCCATGGCGGGTATTGTCGTTGCCCTTGATGCTTACGGTCCGATCACTGACAACGCCGGAGGCATTGCTGAAATGGCGAAGCTAGAGTCGTCCGTTCGCAAGACGACTGACACCCTGGATGCTGTAGGTAATACAACTAAAGCCGTTACCAAGGGTTATGCGATTGGTTCTGCTGGCTTGGCCGCACTGGTATTGTTTGCGGATTACACCCGTGAACTGAGTCACCAGACCGGTACGATGATGACTTTTGATTTATCCAACCACATGGTCATTATTGGTTTGTTCATCGGTGGTTTAGTGCCTTACCTGTTTGCTGCCTTGTCTATGGAATCTGTTGGTCGGGCGGCCGCATCCGTGGTGGTTGAGGTGCGTCGTCAGTTCAAGGAGTTCCCGGGTATTATGAAGGGAACAGAGCAACCGGATTATTCCCGTGCAGTGGATATGCTGACGCAATCTGCGATCAAAGAAATGATCGTACCGGCATTGTTACCGGTTGTTATTCCCGTCATTGTCGGCGTTATTCTTGGCCCTCAGGCCTTGGGCGGCTTGCTGGTGGGATCCATCGTTACCGGTTTATTTGTGGCGATTTCTATGACCACGGGTGGTGGTGCCTGGGATAATGCGAAAAAATATATCGAAGACGATAATCTGGGTGGCAAAGGTTCCGATGCCCACCTTGCTGCGATAACAGGTGATACCGTAGGCGATCCGTACAAAGATACTTCGGGTCCGGCGATTAATCCTCTTATTAAAATCATGAACATCGTGGCACTGTTAATCGTACCTTTGATCTAGCCATACAATACCTTGTCCGGGGCGTATCGTATTACGCCCCGGCAACTCATAGAGAGGTGATTCGATGTTAGTTAAAGAAATTATGACCACCGGATTAAAAACCGTTAAGGCGACGACTTCGGTTAAAGATGTCGCCATGATTATGTGCCTGCAAAAAATAAGCGGTTTGCCCGTAGTCGATGACGATGGAAAGATAATTGGTATTATTTCCGAGAAAGACGTTCTGCAACGCATGTTCCCGGATATGGGGGAGGCCATGAGTATGGAGGCCAAGCCTAATTTTGAAGAAATGGAGCAAAACTATAACGATGCGCTTGGACTCTGTTCGCAGGACATCATGACAAAGGCTGTTTCCACTGTTGAGCCTGATATGCCTTGCCTCAAAGCAGCTTCGTTGATGTGGCTGAAGAAGGTTCGCCGAATTCCTGTTACTGAAGATGGGAAGCTGGTCGGTATCATCAGTATTGGTGATGTTCATAAAGCCATATTCCAGCAGCACTTAGTGAACAATGTTTCATAAATATTATCAATAAAGGGTAAGCGCCAGATTAAGCCGTTGGGCGAATGGATTCTCGTGGCGAGGCGTTTGCGGGAGTAGCGGGCCTCCTGGGCAGCTTAACTTTCGGGGCTCCCAATAGGAGTTCCGACTTCTTCCCACGCCATTTCCATCACAGAATGACTCTACCGACTGAGCAATTGTGGAAGTGATAATTCACTCAATTATTTTCTTTCATGCTGTAATAGCCATTCCTTTCGCTGCACGCCGCCGGCGTAACCCGCTAAGTCCCCACTTTTGGCAATAACGCGATGGCAAGGAATAATAATGGCAATGGGATTTCGTGCGTTAGCGTTGCCAACAGCCCTTACGGCGCTTGGTTTTCCAATGTTGTCTGCTAATTGAGCATAAGAAATTGTTGTGCCAAAAGGTATTTTTTGTAATGCTGTCCATACCGTCTGCTGAAATTCAGTGCCATCGGTGAGCAATTTTATTTTATTAAAACTTTTCCAGTCTTTGTCAAAATAAGCGCTTAAACAATCACGGATTTTCAGCGGGTTTTTTGTGGGAATTGGTTTAAATTGTTTATAGCGATGTGTTAACAGTCGAGTCAAGCGCTCTTCACAATCTGCAAAATCAAGGTGAATTAATCTGTCGTTGGAAACAACGCTAACCATAGTCCCGATTGGCGAATCAAATTCATCTACCATGACTTCTTTCATGCTGTACCTGTCCACAAGTGCATGGCCGCATAAGCGCGCCAGGGTCGCCAATGCTCCGCATGTTGATAGAGTGATTTAGAATCCGCGGTAGTGTTTAGCGCTTTTAGTGAGCGAACTAAACCTAAGTCACCCACTGGGAAAGCGTCTGGATAGCCCAAGGCGCGCATTGCGATATATTGTGCCGTCCAAGGACCGATTCCGGGTAGCTTGCAAAGTACTTTTTCGACCTCTTCAAGGTTTTTTGTGCTGTCGATTTCTAGCAAGGTATTTGTAAATTCACGTGCTAATTCAGTAATACTATCGGCCCGCTTGCGAGGTAATCCTATAAGGGTTAAGTCTACGTTGGCTAATTCATCAGGCCTGGGAAACAGGTGAGTGATGCCTGAATGGGCCGAGTTTTTGAGGGGCTGTCCACATTTTTGAACAAGTCTGCTGGCAAAGGTCCTAGCAGCGACAACACTGACGTGTTGCCCTAAAATGGCTCTGACGGATAGCTCAAAAACATCCCATGCGCCTGGAACGCGCAAACCGGGGTGCCGCTTAACATGTTCGGCCAGGGTGGGGTCAACGCGAAACTGGCGATTGATTGCATCGCAATCTACATCCAAATCAAACAATGCCCGTATTTTATTAACCGCGCTTTGCAGTGAGCCAATACCATTGAGGTAAAATTTTATTTTCAAGTGGCCAGCGTCGGTGTTTGGAAGCGCCTCGAAAATGCTAGGTTTTCCCTCTAGCATGATGGATCTACGATAACCCCATGATCCAACTTCTTCGACACCAGGGATGGCGCGTGTTTGCAAAAAACCGCTGACCTGATCCCAGTCATACGGGGGCCGATAAGTCAGTTTAAGATTTATACTGCCGATCTCAGTGGGTTCTAGTGATGTATTGCGACGGAGCTTGCTGGGCGTACATTGATAGGTTTTTTTTAACGCATCATTAAAGCGTCTGACGCTACCAAAGCCGGAGTGAATTGCGATGTGGTTAAGCGGTAAATCAGTTTCCGAAATGAGTTTTTTTGCCAGTAGAATTCTTTGACTTTTGGCGACTGAAATTGGGCTGGCTCCCAGATGTTTGGAAAATAGCCGGCTCAAATGCCGTGTGCTAATGCCTAATCGCTTGGATAATCCATGGATACCCATGTCATCTAGTACACCATCATCAATTAGCTTAAGCGCTCGCGTGACCGTGGTTGAAACACCGTTCCAAGCAGGGCTGCCGGGGGCTGCCTCTGGTCTGCAGCGTAAACAAGGTCGAAGCCCTGCAGCCATTGCCGCAGCGGCGGTAGGATAAAACTGACAGTTTTGTTTTTTAGGCGTGCGAGCAGGGCAGATGGGGCGACAGAAAATACCCGTGGTTAAAACGCCGGTAAAAAATTTCCCGTCAAATCGTTTATCACGAGTACGTAGCGCACGATAATACCTCTCTCCGTCATTTTCCATGGGCGGAGTATAATTCACAATTGATAGAAAACTAGCCAGTTTCGGACTTCATTGGAAAGAGTCTTGTATAAAGGGCACCTCTATTTATTCATGGATTGGCACCTTGCACCCAAAGGGCATAAAAAAGTCCAGAATTTCCAATAGCTGCGTTACTAAGTGCTGGCAATAGAACAACTATTACAAGTACTTAGCGTCTTGCTCTTGAAAATCCTGAATCTCAATCTGCTCAACCCAGAATTAATAGAGGTGCCCTAAAGCTAGTGAATGGAAGTGTTATTTCCTGAATTCTGGTCAAGATTTTCGGAAGGTATACTCTTGCGGGTTGGTGATGAACCTCTTAGGAACGTGCATGGGATAACTTCGGCGGCGCTAAGTTCTGATTGAGCCGCAAAATTGGGGTAAGAGATATCTTAATCGCCTGTGCCGATGGCTCAAAAGGCTTCCCCGATGCGATTACAGCGGTTTACCCTGACGATATCAGAAGGGCATTGACACCATCCATGTGGGCGCTGGATTAACATTAATATCTTATAGAAGGCCTGAACCCTAGGCTAGCTTAGGTGATGCACGCTCAATTATGGTTGTCATTCGCCACATATCGTCTATCTCTTTATTGACAACATGCATAAAGTATCGCACGATAGCGATTATTAACTATTGAGGTGGTGACCATGGATACGAGTATGAGCATCCGGGATTTAACGCGTAGTGGAAAGTCTCTGGCAAAATACGACTATATCGATATCGAAGATAAAAAATCGAATGAGTACAAGGGTGTATTTGTTTCGAAAAAATATGCAGATGAAGTTAAGCGTTTTCTGGACAAAAAACTAAAAAAAGAAAAAGAGCAGCGCCTGCATGATCTACTTGCCTTTGCAGGCATTGCGAATGGTGATACAAACAACAAAAATATTCAGGCATTGAAGGCCCAAAAAGCTGATAAATATAAATGAATAAAGTGTTTCTGGATACCAAGATTATTCTTGATATGCTTGATGCCGAACGAGCACATCATAATGAAGCCAGAAAATTGTTTGGGAAACTCATCAATGATGAACATCACGTCATTATCAGCGAAGATATGCTTTCCACCATCTTTTATGTTGTTAAGAACAAACAGGCTGTCTTGCAGTTTTTTAAGCTTATTACCAGGCAGTGGGGCGTCATTTCATTTGGTAAAGCGACGATCGATAGTGCTATTGACTATTGCCTGGAAAATAAAAATGCAGATTTTGAAGAAGCATTGCAATGCTTTTGTTCGAGAGATGCCCGGTGTGATTTTTTGATTACCCGGGATAAACAGTTTCCGGATTGTGGCATGGATGTTTTAAGCGCTCATGATTTTTTGGCTAAAATCTGAATCCTTGAGAAATTGTACGGATAGTGTGTGAAATAAAAGTTCTGCCCCCTATGCCCTCGCCGGGAAAAAGAAACTGTGTTGATACACCCTGCGCTAGCTGGGTTATGTCATAAGAAGGACCTGACCCCTAGATTTCCTAACAACAATAAGCAAAACAGCTGTTAATAAAATATCCATTGTTATAGCTCCTTTAATGTTGAAATTAGGTGCTCAATACGCATATGCACTGAGGGCTACTAAAGTGATAATAGCGACTCCTGCGATGGCACCATAGGTTTTTGGGTCAGATGCTGCGCCAGCATTTGAAAGTAGCCAGCCAATTAATGAGATATCTGAAACCACCATAATACCTAGCCAGAACTTCAGGTAAGCGATTGTTTCTTTGGCGATATCTAACTCTGACATAGATAGATTTTAGCCTGTTATCAGCCATTTAGCCATGTGCTTGGGTGACATGGTTGTGCCAGCTTGCCACTGAACAGAGAAATGAGATCGAATACGTTGCCTTCAGCCTAATTCACCCTCCACCAGCCCCAGCACCATCGGTAAACCCGCTACACAAATTCGGCACATATTGCTGCGCCAGCCCCGGATGCCGCAGGCAGACAAATTTCATATTGCCGTCGATGTCTTCGAAGATGAAATCGAGTTTTTTGGTATTGACATGGCCGTTGACACCCGCGAGGGTGACGGTGAATTTGGCCTGAGTGTCGGTACGCTCGTAAGCAATATGGCTGTGGAAATCGGTACTGTTCAGGGCGTTCCAGAAGCTTTCCGTTTCAGAGCCAGTCGCATAAATGCCACCGGGTGCGTTGCTGTTATGGGGTACATGGCCATTGTTGGCATAAAAGTCCGAAAAAGCCGGCAGGCCCGCCGCGGCGGTAGAGACCAGTGAAATGACTTTGGTTTTAGCCACGTAGACTTGATAGGCAGGCAATGCGATCGCGGCGAGGATGCCGATAATCGACAGCACGATCATCAATTCGATTAGCGTAAATCCTTTTTGCATCAATGTGGCTTATTGTATGAGTGTGTGGGTAAGCGCAACGCCACCCACCATCTGGCGGAGTATATCGCAAGCTTTTAACGCCCTGCGTAAAGACTAAGTGAATTTCACCTAAAAAAGAAGCCCCGGCATGGGCAGGGGCTTCTTTGTTTTCTCAGGTGTATGGCTGCGAGCTCATCACCCTGTGCCAGCTTATGCGATTAAGTATGGCATTCTTTAGAAAGGTACTTGTTTTTAAGCTTTGTGGCGTCGTTGGCTTCACAAGTGAATACCAATCCACCGGCAGCATCCTCGTAAGTAAAGACTATTTTTTCGCCGTTGATATTTCCGTTGACATTTTGGAGGGTCAGGGTGATTTCTAGTACTTTATCGTCTGTTGCGCCGTCTATATCCGCTGCGACTACATCAACAACATTTGTGATACTATTTATGGTGTTGAAAGCAGGTTCCATATCCTTGGTAGCCGCAAAATCTGCTGCCAAGGGCATTACACCTTCGCCGGTGTAGTAGTCAAAGATATTCGTTTTAAGTGCAGCCATAGTCGAAACTACACTGGTAGTCTTAGACTTCGCCACATAATCCTGATAAGCAGGCAGTGCAACGGCGGCGAGGATACCGATGATCGCAACCACGATCATCAATTCGATGAGGGTAAAACCTTTTTGTAATTTCTGTACTGTTTGCATTTCCAAACTCCGAATGTTGTTGTTAGATCCAATATCGACCCGCGCCAAAGCGTCGGGCCTTGCTGCGGAGGATGCATCATGCATGCCAGGTTTTGGGTTTGCGAGGGCAGGTGAGTGATATCAATGGGTTGGAGCGATTTAGCCTGCTCCACCTAGGCTTTCTCTCTCGCAAACAACGTCAGAAAGTGACAAGGGCTGTCAATAGTTGACAATTTTGTCACGAGGTTGGGGGGAGGGGGGGGTTAGGCTATTAGGCTATTAGTTAAACCCCTAAACCCCTAAACCCCTAAACCCCTAAACCCCTAAACCCCTAATAGCCTAACAGAGCCTAAAAACCTAACCCTGTTTAGAAATTACGCTTAAGTTGGATATTCAACAGATCTGTACCGCTCCTTCAGTACCAGTGCTAAAAAATGTGGCGAAGAGATGAAGTTTCGCCGCCACATGCGGCGTGGTTCTCTGATCATCCGGTACAGCCACTCAAGTCCATTTTTATGCATCCATTGTGGGGCGCGGGGCTGAGTCTCGGCGTAAAAATCAAATACGGCGCCGATAGAGCCAATAACGGCAGCATTGAGTTTATGACGATGGGTGTGAACCCATGTCTCTTGTTTGGGGGCTGTCATTCCGACCCAAAGGACATCAGGGTTGAACGTATTGATAGCCTCGAGTACATGGTCATTCTCTTCCGTGGTCCATGTGCCGAACGGTGGAGATAAGGTCCCAATGGCTTCAATGCCTGGGTAGTCCCTATCCGCTTTGGTTTTTATTTTAGCGAGTACGTGATCAGTTGAGCCTAGAAAGAACACCCTCTTGCCACCCAAGCCATTGAGTTTTTTCATGAGGGCAAAGAAATAGTCCGCCCCTGTGATACGTGGTTGGATTTCGAACCCGGCGAGTTTTCCTCCAATCACAACGCCAACACCATCGGCAACAATTTGATCCGAATGATTGAGCGATTCGCGGAAATATTTGTCTGTATTAGCCACTACAAGCGAGTGGGGATTGGCGCAGGCAAGTGCAACAGGTGTTGTATTGCCCTCGATTGCGTCAAGCGCGTTGAGCATTAGTTCAGATAAGGGGCTGGTTCCGATCTTAACCCCTAACAGTTGGACGGAAGGGGAGGGGGTGTTCGGGTTAGGGGTGTTTGTTGGGTTTGCCACTTTTTCTCTAATTCAATCGTTTTAATATGAGTTTGTACCCAGTGAAACTAGGTAGGGTCAGTGGTTCTTATATTCGGTCTACTTTAACGGGTAGTACTTTAATGACGCGTTATAACCACTTGTTCGTAAATTGCTGAGATTTGTTAGATTTCATTCCGATGCCTATTTTTTTGTGCGTGCTGCCTCACGGTCTTATGCATTGATTTTGCGGTATCAAAATTACGAATCTGCTCTTGAGTTCAAAACCCAAGGAATTCTACCTTTAGCGGGTGAGTGTGGCAATACTCTTTGTTGTTGCCGCTATGGCTATATTCCTGTCCAATTATAGAAGGGCGGTATTTCCAAAATACCCTCTGTTATCATGCCGCATCTAATTAATCAGGGCTGAAGCAATGGGACAACATATTGGGATATTAACGGCGGGTGGTGATAGCCCAGGACTCAACGCGGCGATTCGCGGTGTGGGTAAAGCTGCGCGTAGTCACTATGGTATGGAAGTGATCGGCTTCAGGGATGGCTTCCGTGGTTTGGCGGAGCGCCGCACCATGCGTCTCGACGGCGATGTGTTCTCTGGCATCTTAACGCAGGGTGGAACCATGCTTGGAACCAGCCGAGATAAGCCGCATCGTATGCTGGTCGGCGGCAAGGTCATGGATATGACAGATGCCATTGTTGAGAGTTATCAGGCTGAGCATCTCGATGCTTTAGTCTGCCTGGGTGGAGGAGGTACGCAGAAAAATGCGCTGCGACTGATGCAAAAGGGACTGAATGTGATCACGTTGCCCAAGACCATTGATAACGATGTGGCGATGACCGATGTGACCTTTGGTTTTGATACCGCGCTTGGGATTGCGACCGACGCGATTGATCGGCTGCACAGCACCGCTCACAGCCATCATCGAATTATTGTGGTTGAAATTATGGGGCATCGCGCCGGCTGGTTGGCGTTGGGCGCGGGTATCGCGGGTGGCGCCGATGTGATTTTGTTGCCGGAGATTCCCTACGATGTCGAAAAGGTGGCGGAGGCGATTCGTGGCCGGGTGCGCGGTGGCAAAACCTTCAGTATCGTCGCAGTGGCGGAAGGCGCTATGTCAATAGAGCACGCTAAACTGTTTCATGCCGCTGAAGCCAGAAAGCTGAACCCTGAGAAAAAGGGCGAGAAAAAAGCGGCCAAGGTTGAGCTAGCCGAGCTTGAGAAACAGCATTCCGGCCATACGCTGCGACTTTCTACGCAGTTGGAGGAATTAACTGGACTGGAGTCTCGTATCACGATTCTTGGCCACCTGCAACGCGGTGGAACGCCGTCTGCGGCTGACCGGTTATTGTCGACTCGACTCGGCACCGCTTGCGCCGATTACATTAATGAAGAGCGTTTTGGCGTCATGGTGGCCTCACGCGGTGAGGGTATCGAGGCAGTACCACTCGAGGAAGTTGCTGGGAAAAATAAGCTGATTCCTATCGATCACTCGTGGATTGTTAGTGCCCGGCGCGTTGGGACAAGTTTTGGGGATGAATAAAATACGCTCATAGGTGTTCGGGATTCTGAATCAACGGCTTATTTATAAATCCGCCATTTGTCATACGGTCTAACGCTCTGGTTGATCCCTGAATCCTAGCCGTATCAAAATCACCACCAAACCAATCGCCGGCAAACCAATCGCCGCAGCATAAACAAAAAAAGTAAAATACCCCTGCGTATCAACCACGATGCCTGAAAACCCGCCTAGCAGTTTAGCCGGAAGGGTCATCAATGAGCTAAACAGTGCATACTGCGTGGCGGTGTAGGCTTGGTTTGTGAGGCTGGAGAGGTATGCAATAAAGGCGGATGCCGCCAGTCCGCCACTGAGGTTATCGGTGCTGATAACGATTGCTAAAAGGGTCAGGCTGGGTTCAGATATCGCCAGCACAGCAAACATTAAGTTGGTGATCGCAACCATTACAGCGCCGAGTAAAAGTGGCCGCATTAATCCATAGCGTGCGACCAAAATGCCTCCGAGTGCCGCGCCGGCAATGGTCATAAAGAATCCAAAGATCTTGCTGATATTGGCAATTTCAGTTTTGGAAAAACCCAGGTCCAGATAAAAAGGATTGGCCATCACAGCCATGGTGATATCACTGAGTTTGTAGATCGCAATCAGCAGTAAAATCAACAATGCTATTTTACCGTTACGTGAAAAGAACTCGGCGAAAGGCTCGATAACCGCTGTGGAAAACCAGTTTTTTAAACGTAAATAAAACGTCGCTGCAGGTGCTGTAGTTTTTCTGTTCGCGATATGTTGGGGTTCCTGGATGATTAATGTAGTGAGCATGCCAATACCCATGAGCGCGGCCATCGATAGGTAGGCTATTTTCCAGGAATTGAATTCCGCAATATAAAATGCACCGGCCCCCGCCACCAGCAACGCAAGCCGATAGCCAAAGACATAGGTTGCTGCCATTGCACCTTGAGATTCGCGGTCTACCGCTTCGATACGATAAGCATCAATCACGATATCCTGTGTCGATGATGAAAAGGCGACTAACACTGCGAGCAACGCAAGTTGGGTGAGTTGTGTCTGCGTATCTACAAACGCCATGCCTGCCAAACCCAGTGCAATACCGATTTGTGCAATCAGCATCCATGAGCGCCGCTTGCCCAGCAGGCGGGTTAAAATGGGAAAGGGTAGACGATCGATGATCGGTGCCCAGAAAACTTTTATGGAATAGGTGACGCCAACCCAGCTAAAAAAACCAATGACGGTGCGTGTTGTTCCTTCGTCACGCAGCCAGGCGGAAAGTGTAGAAAAAACCAGCAAGAAGGGAAGGCCCGCTGAGAAGCCCAGAAATATCATACCGATGACCCGAGGCCGAGTGTAAACCAGCAGGGCTTCGCGCCATGTTTTTAAAGGTTGGGTCTTTTCCTTAAGATGATTCAAAATTCAATGTCATAATCCATAATGAGAGGCGCATGATCGGAGAATCGCTCCTCTTTGTAAATAGCGGCTGATCGCACTTTTCCTTTGAGCCGCGGTGAAACAATTTGATAATCGATCCGCCAGCCGACATTGTTAGCCCAGGCCTGCCCGCGGTTAGACCACCAGGTATATTGATCCGGTTCCGGATTAATTTCGCGAAAGGCGTCAACGTATCCCATTTCGAACACGGAATCCATCCAGGCGCGCTCACGCGGTAGGAATCCTGAATTCTTTTGATTGGGGCGCCAGTTTTTTAAATCGATTTCTTTGTGGGCGATGTTCCAGTCTCCACAAATAATATAGTCGCGACGTTTGCGTTTAAGCTGTTTGAGATGAGGGAGGAAGAAATCCGAAAAGCGATCTTTGGAAGCTAGCCGCAGTTCATTGGACGAGCCTGAGGGTGCGTATAGCGAAATAATATTCAGTTTTCCAAACTGTGCTTCCACGTAGCGGCCTTCATTGTCGAATTCCTCGCAGCCCATTTTCGTCATGACGTTGTCGGGTTCTCGCCGGCTATAGAGTGCGACGCCGCTGTAACCCTTTTTTATCGCATCGACGTAATAGCAAGCGTATCCCTCGGGCCTGAAGACTTCATCTTCTAGTTGATGCTCCTGGGCCTTGGTTTCCTGGATGCACACCACATCGGCATCTTGTTGAGAGAGCCAGGTAAACATGCCTTTTTTGGCGGACGCGCGGATGCCATTGGTATTCAGGGTGATAATTCTCATGTTGGGTATTCCGATGGATTCTAGGTGGAGTGCTTTACTCTACTCTACTGTGTTAACGCAAGAAGGGCGCTGAATTAATGCACTTTAATCAATATGTTACGGATGTGTGACAATTTATTTCCGCAGAATCATAATGTGAACTATATCACATAACCCGTTTTTCAAAAAAGCTCTTGCCTATAAAGTTATAGAACAGTCATGAAGGTTCAGGTATAAGAATTGTGCGGTTATATATCGGCGGTAGAGCCTGCTTCACAGGCTTAGGGATACCTGTCGTTTATATTGTGACAGCTTGGAGTTGACCACCAAAAAGGGCGTAACAATATTTAGACTCTTAGCTGCTAATACTAAAAAAGGAAATAATTTGGCTTCTTCACGGATGAAAAATCTAATCATAGCGGGCTTTGGGGCAATCCTCATTTTAATGGCGGGGCAGGCAGGGATTATTGCCGCTCTGGCGCGTTCCATTGACCCTAGCAGCCTCTTCGGCAGTTCTCTTTCATTGCTTCTTTTACTCTTAGGCATAGTCATTGCGTTCTCGGTAACGCTGGTTACTCGGCGTAACGAAAATTTCTTGAGGGCAGAAACAAGCAGGGCTGAGGAAAATGCCAGGGAATTGAAGTGGCAAGCATCGCATGACCCGCTAACACGGCTATTAAACCGCAGCGAATTTAAAAGCCGTGTTGAGCAAGCTTGTCGCCAGTCTCATATCGGGGGTGATGAACACGTCCTGTTGTTTTTGGATTTGGATCAATTCAAAATTGTTAATGATACTTGCGGTCATCACGCTGGAGATGTTTTGCTTCGCCAGGTAAGCGTGCGCATGAAGGCCTGTGTGGGGCCTAAGAGTACTTTCGCAAGAATGGGTGGTGATTCATTTGGCTTATTGCTATTCGGGGCGGATATGAAGCAGGGCTACGAAACGGCTGAGGCGTTACGGCAGGCGGTGCAGGAGTTTCGTTTCTTTTGGCAGGGCCGTTTATTTGAAGTCAGTATCAGTACGGGTGTGGTCTGCATTGATCGGGATCATTACCATATCCGAGAGGTTCTTAATGCAGCCGATGCAGCATGCTATGAAGCGAAACGTATGGGCCGCAACCGTATCCGTTTAGTGTTTCCTGATGATGGTTTAATCGAGGCGCGTCGCGGTGAGGGGCATCGGGCTCAAGAGTTACCGCGTGCGATTCGAGAAAATCGCATGGAATTGTATGTTCAGGAAATACACAGTGCACGTGATGCACGTGTTAGTAGCAAGCACTTCGAAGTCTTGGTAAGAATGCGCCAGGAAGATGGCGAAATAATTACACCCGACCAGTTTATCCCGGTGGCTGAGCGTTACGGATTCGCGGTTGATCTGGACCGTTGGGTGGTGCGGGAAGCGTTCTCCTGGTTGTCTGGGCAGCGTTGTGTCGTCGGCCATTGTGAGTCGCCTGCGCAATGCAATATTCCTTGTAACTTTTCCATTAACCTCTCAGGTTTTTCGTTATCCGATGAAGATTTTTTATTTGAAGTTGAGGGCTTGTTTGATCAATACAACGTTGATCCAAGACGCATTTGTTTTGAGGTGACTGAAACCGCCGTTGTTACCCACATGGACGCAGCCAAGGCCTTTATTCGACGGCTAAAGAAATTAGGTTGCCGTTTCGCACTGGATGACTTTGGTAGTGGCATGTCGTCTTTCGGATATCTGCAAGATTTGGATGTTGATTATGTAAAGATTGACGGCTGTTTAGTGCGTGAAGTGGCGCGCGGTGGGTTGGAGAATGCAATGGTGGTGGCCATCGTGCATGTCGCCCAGCACATGAACGCCGAAACAATTGCAGAATATGTTGAGGATGATCTTACGGTCAATGCATTGCAAAGTTCTGGTGTCGATTTTCTTCAGGGTTTCTTATTGCATAGGCCCATGCCATTGGCGAATTTAAGCTTGTGTCGGCGGGAGGACAAAACTGAGCGGACGCAGCAAATGAGTTTGGGGCTGGCCGGGGTGTAAGGAACGAGCACGAAATAACGTGCACATTCTGGCAGGTCTTTTTGCTCCTGCCCAAGAGATCTCAATCGTTACGTAGACCCACTATGCGCCTCTTGAGTAGAAACAAAAATCCTGCGCCAGAACTACGCAACTTATTTCGTGCTCGTTCCTAAGCTCCAACTACTCAGGTAAATAGGCAGAAGGCATTTAGGCTGAAGATGAAATAAGACGTTTCACTCGATTAAGTATGCTGGCTGTTATCATCCTATACGGAGTATTTCTGCCGGGCTCAAGCAGAAGATGGGTGTGCTATACCTCTCGCGCTCAGGAATACCCCATTTATAGCACGCATCTTGTTGCGAATAGCGTTGTTGCAAAGCCTTGCAATAGCCTGCTCGGCAGTTGCTCCTGCTCTGCTCTAATGCACTACTTCCATGTAGCTATATTACGGTGTCTTTGCGCCTAGCTCTTCACAAGAACCTACGAACTCTAAACGAGGTATTCTTGAGCGCGAGAGGTATATCTTGCCACTGAACATAGAAATGAAATCGAATACGTTGCCTTCAGCCTAAATACCTGAGACTTGTTCTGAAGTTTAATCACTGCGATAGTCTTTAAATTTCTCGATCACCTTCATCATCTCAGTGTCGCTTAATAATACCGGTTTACCCATCTGAATCGTTTGGCCGTAGACCCGCGCTAAATCCTCTACCTCAATCGCTAGCGCCAAAACCCTATTCAGATCTGTGTCTAAACATAGCAAGCCATGGTTGGCGAGCAAGCAGGCTTTACGGTTTTGTAATGCTTCCAGCGCATAATCAGATAAGGTCTGTGTTCCATAAGTTGCGTAAGGTGCGCAGCGAATATCCATCCCTCCGGCCACGGCGATCATATAGTGAAAAGCAGGAATGGATGTTTGCATGCACGCGAGGGTTGTACTCCAAGGAGAATGGGCGTGCAGTACCGCACCCGCATCTTGCCGTTGAGCATAAATATCGCGGTAAAACGCCACTCAGAGGAGAATGGCACTTACTTACTACCTAGCCGGTAGCAAAGGATACAGAGTCATTTCTAAAAAAGGATTTTACCAATGCCTTATCCTGGGCAATCAACTCCAAATCGATGAACGTCCTCTCCCACAGTGACTCACCTTTTTTGAGGGGTGACCTTGCCGTACCCGTTTGTCGAATGTAGTTCCATACCAACTCATCTGGATTAAGGTCAGGTGCATAGGGCGGCAGTATAAATATACTGAGTCGGCCTTTTAAGTCAGCAACAAACTCTTTTACCTTTTTACTTTTATGCACAGGATGACCATCGGTAATGATATAAATAGGATTTTTGCGATTGCTGATCAAGTCTTTTAAACATTCGATGCAAACACCCGCATTAAAACGCTCGGTATAGACCTGATACCAAAAACCACCGCGGTTCGATATCGCTGAAATGGCATTAACCCCTTGGCGCTGTCCGCTTGTTTTTACTGTGGGCGTTTGACCTTTTAAACCCCACGTTCTCATTAAGGATCACCAGAACGTATGGATGCCTCGTCCAACCAAAAGATCTCAGCGCCTTGTTTTTTAGCACTTTTCTTGATTTCAGGGTAGCACTCTTTCCATTTCTTTATTTCAGCATCATCCCTTTCATAGGCTCGGCGCATCGGTTTTTCTGGGCTAAGCCCTAAACGATGAAGTAAGTCACCCACGGCTGTTAAACCAAGATTGATGCTAAACCTGTCTTTCCGGTTGAATATCCCGCTTTCGAGAGAAACGAGAAAGCCGAGTGCTAAGCGAGAGGGCTTGCCCCGGGGATTTTTATTACGACCACAAGGTCAATTGGTTTTATCCATGAGCGCAAACACAGCCGTTCAAGATGAGCTGTTGCAAATTATAGAAGCGATCGATCAGGCTGCTTAGGTGGGGATTTTTGTAACGCTAGGGTTTACCCTCATTACCAAGACAAGGTAATTGTTGATACTTGTAACCCCTAATTCTCTAGCGTCATGAGTATATTACAACTTGAGTTTTCGGGCTGGCACTAGTTATTCTGTCTTCGAGTGCCATGTGTTGTCTATCCAGGCGGTTTTTTCAATGCAGTGTATCCGATGGGCAGAAACCAAGTAAATAGTAGCTGGCGCGGGTGTTTCGCTGCTAGGCCAAGTAGTCGATGTTGGCAAGCTCCGATAAGCCTGTCTAGGCAAAATGGCCTTGCCTCTGCAGCACTTCAATTGAATAGCCATCCGGATCGGAACAAAAAAAGAAGCGGGCCACTGGATCACCATCCGGTGCGAAATCTACAATAGCTTTCGGCTCCAGACCGTCGGCAGTAAACCGAGCATGTGTTTCGTCCAGATTGTCCACCGCATAAGCCACATGTCCGTAGCCGTCACCAAGGTCGTAGGGCTCTGTGCGCTCCTTGTTCAGTGTCAGCTCAATCTCGCTGTCGCTTTCGGCATTGCGTAAGTACACCAGTGTGAGATTCGAAAATTCCAGTCGGTAGCATTCCTCAAAAGCGAAAGCCTTTTGGTAGAACGTGATCGACCGCTCCAGATCCAGCACTCGAATCATGGTATGAATGAATTTCGGCATTGACTGGGGCTCCTGAACTCTGTTAGCAAACAACGCTCAAAGCATGAGACTTTTACCGGAGTTATGCAAGCTCTCTGTTGCTGGACAAGAAATTTCTCCGGTAGCAGGCGAATTATCCGGGCCAAACGATGCCTGTGGGCATTGAGCGCTGCCAAATGCAGGAGACTGTCATGCAAATGCCTCAACTTCTTGAGAACAAGACAGCGACCAGTGGTCAGGTGTTCATGAGCGGGACACAGGCACTGGTGCGCTTGCCGATGCACCGCGATGATTGGGCTGCCGGGCTCAACACAGCTACTTTTGTGACCGGCTATCGCGGTTCGCCACTGGGTGCCTATGAGCAACAGCTTGTGCTGACGCTGTCGCACCTTGAGGCACTGGATATCAGCTTTCAACCGGATATCAATGAAGACCTGGTGGTCACAGCAAGTGGCGCTGTCAGCGCAGACAAATGCAAGGAAGTAATTCACCTCTGCTATGGATTCCGAGTTTTTTATAGATGTTTTTTATATAGTCATTTACCGTGTATTTGCTTAAACACAATTTTTCGGAAATGGAAAGATAAGTTTGCCCTTTGAGTAGTGAAAGAATAACCTCAGTCTGGCGTAAAGTGAAACCCAACTCTTCGCATTTCGAGACAGCTTGATAAAGGCTAGGCTCGTAGTATTGAACGGTAATAGCTATCAAAGATTTCTCTTCGCTTCCTGGCGGTTGAAACCAGTTAGCCTGAAATAAGAGTTTCCCCCAGGGGCTGTTGATCTCAAATCTGGGAGCATTTAGAGAGTGTAAATTACAATCACCAAAGTCGTCGCTTAGAAGTTCTGTCAAAGACATTATTTGAGTGGGTATTAATGACTTGTCATCCAATGAAGAAGGTAACTCACTGTTAATTGCTGGATGTTTTGCCAACAGCATCAGCTTTCTGCCTTGTGGGCTAATATGTTGTATGGCGCCTTTCTTGTCCAGAAGGCACAAACCAGTTTCGTGCCTGCTCGGCAGCGTATCGATACATCTCTCATTTTGACTGAGCGCTTCACCGATCAGGGGGCTTAACTCCCGTAAATTTTTTTCATCCTTGTGGCTGAACGAGCGTTCCCCTGGTCGACGGTGGAGTACTAAAATACCTATGGGGCCGGATTTGGCCTTGATGCCTGAATAGAGCGAGTGATGGTAGTCCATCGGTTTAAGAATTTCGTGGTAGAAATCCGAATGATAGAACCGTCGAAAGGCCAATTGTTCGGT
Organism: Lepetodrilus elevatus; assembly: GCA_034780755.1. Taxonomy (NCBI): domain Eukaryota; kingdom Metazoa; phylum Mollusca; class Gastropoda; order Lepetellida; family Lepetodrilidae; genus Lepetodrilus; species Lepetodrilus elevatus. The sequence continues at coordinate 3,791 of JAVCKZ010099356.1, read as the reverse complement.
GGAAGCAATGGTGACAGGTGCCGAAGATGTCTTTAGCCACTCACCTAAATCTTGTCTCGCTGCCAAGTCACGATTGCCTAGGTAATTATTGACGAAGTCGCCGATAACTGAAGGCCCATCGGGCGATTCATCGAAGAGATTGACAAACTTGTAGGATTTATCAAGCCAGTGGAACGTGCTCGAATAAGCCGGAACAATCTTTCTGATTTCGGGTAGCAAGATGGGCATTAGCGTACGCCCTCCGATGCCGAGGTTGCAGGTGTTCCTTATATGTTGCCATTCCTTGTTGTTCATAGATCCGACAGTAACCTATCGCTGCATAAAAATTATCAAAATATTAGGAATATACTTGTATACAAGTATATTCTCTGGATCCTCCCTTCTCCTTGATGCGACGCTAGGGAGTATTCAGTGGCTTCGACTTCGACTCTAGTGCCCCATAATTAGTTCATGAAAAGTCTATGAATATTTTGTGACAGAGCCTAAAGCAAAAAACCCCTTAAGTAAGGGGTGGTCATTTCGGCTCATAGTCATTAGTCTTCGCTCCAGTTAACGGTACAGCGCGTTGTACTCGTATCGTATTTAACCAGGATGGCTAAAGATCTTATTATGGATTCAGCCTACAAAAAATCGAGAACCTAAATCACCGATGTCAGTGCGATGGAAAACAAAATACCTCATTATTCTAATGGCCCTCACCTACCACAGCGTGGCGAGCGCGTCAGCTCACGTTACCAAACTGTTGAGACCGGTACGGCCAGTTTATTCAACGGCCCCTCAGTATTGGTGAAGAACGGCCCTGTTTGGTTTTTTAGAGCTAGGCGCGGAGAATACGGCTATTGACGACTCGGATTATGTCTACGTCAAAAACCTTCAGCTAGGGTTTACGACTTATCGCGCTATCGATCCACTGGTGCTGTCGCTGACGGTAGGCTACCTCCATACCGATGAGCGGGATGTGAAAACCAATGCTATTGACTCTGCGATTTTCTCTACTTCAATCCCAGAATCGCGTTTGCGGTTAACTCAGAAGTTATCCTTAACCACCAGCATGCAATTAAGCTGGCGTGGTGGAGACACTGTTAATGATACAGAAACCGGTATCGACACCAGCAAAACCAAACTTGAATTGGGTTTTGGCTATGGCTGGAGCAAGCGCCTGACCCTCAACCTCAACACTCGCGCCGATATCAGCGGAAACAGCGGATCCGAAGTAAACTTGACCGCCAGTTATAAATTCTGTCAACCCAAAGGCGCACTGGAAAAGACCCAAGAAAAACTCAAAGAAAAAGAAGAAGGAGCAGAGGAAGAAAAGGAATAGTAAAGATTTCCGGAGGTGGTAGCAGCCGCCTCCGGAAGAGTCGCCTCATTACTGAGGCATTGCTTGAAAGCGCATTGAAATTGGAGAGTAACATGAAAGTGAAAAAAGTAGCAGTAGGAGCCTTGTCCAATATGGAATCAACAAAGCGAATTGCCCTGGTGGCTCATGATGAAAGAAAAACCGATCTCACCGGCTGGGTAGAAAACAAAATAAGTATTCTTCAGGGTCACGAACTCTTCGCAACAGGCACTACGGGGAAATTAGTCCAGGAGAAGACCGGATTGCCAATCAAGCAGCTCAAAAGCGGACCTTTGGGTGGTGATCAGCAGCTGGGGGCTATGATTGCAGAAGAGAAACTTGATATTCTCATCTTTTTCTGGGATCCCATGTCAACTCAGCCCCATGATGTAGACGTGAAAGCCCTGTTACGAATGGCCGTACTTCATAACATTCCTTGTGCCTGTAATCGATCCACGGCAGATTATATGACTTCCGGCTCTTTTTTTTCACAGGATTATCGCCCGGTGAAAAATGGAGGTATTCAGGACGCAGAACGCTATACGGATCATTCCCCGTATTTATCACTCAGCTTGGCTTTACCCTGAAAAACCTCACATCAAACAACTTAACCCTATCGCTGCATAAATACTCACCATAATATTAGTAATATGCTTGTATACAAGCATATTTACGCTTTTAGGGCTGTGTTTCTGGATCTCACCGTTGGTGCGATCCAGAAACACTCGGGTATTTGGAGTTCAACCTATAAATACAGGTATATTCTCGGAATTATCCCTTCTCCTTATGCAACGCTAGGGTTAAGTCATGCCAATCGATCAGGAGGTATTGTACGGAATGATCGTGGGTTTGAGGTCATGGGCTAGACCCGGATACATCGCCTCCCAATGAGGGATTAGAAAGCTTTGAAACAGATGACATATTTTTTGCCAAAAGCACGTCTTGCTTTGTGCTTTTTAATGACAGGGCACACACCGATGGATTGGCGTTGGCAAGGACGGCCCGTGCGTTTAGTCGACGGTGCAACTGTTTCCCTGGCCGATACAGCCACCCCACCAGGAAGTCTATCCACAACCCGGTACGTTACAACACAACGCGATGATATTTTATTGGGCGATGCCTTTTATGCGACCTACTTTTTATTCTGCGAGCTGAATGCACGTGGAGTCGATGGCGTCTTCGAGCAACACGGTGCCCGGCGGGCGCAGCACGGATTTTTGTCGCGGCCAAACACTGGGCTCCCGTGACCATTTGATCGAGCTGCAAAAGCCAAAAACCAAACCGGCATGGATGAGTCCGGCCGAGTTCGAGCAAGCTCCCGGCACACTGATCGTACGTGAGCTACATACCGGTGGCAAGCTTTTGGTCACCACATTACTATGTCCTAAGCAAACGCCAAAATGGGCATTAAAAAAGCTTTACCGTATCGCTGGCATGTGGAGTTAGATCTGCGCAATATTAAGACCACACTCGGGATGGAGACGTTAAGCTGCCAGACGCCTTTGATGGCTCTCAAAGAAATCTGGGTTTATCTGTTGGCGTATAACTTGATTCGTTTACTCATGGCGCAAGCAGCCTGTCTGGCCGATTGTCTGCCGCGACAACTCAGTTTCAAACACGCACCGCAACTTATGGCTCGCCTGGGGACATAATCAGGGCTCCCACCAGGACGATAAGCTCTACGGGTTATTTATCCTCATCGCCCAACAGCGTGTTGGAAATAGGCCTGGGCGTATTGAGCCTAGGGCTATTAAACGCAGACCTAAACCTTTTCCATTACTGACTAAACCGCGGAAGGTCGCCAGAGATGAAGTGCGAAAAAATGGTCATGCTAAGAAGCTTAAGTAAGTGCCATTCCACTCAGAGGAGAGTTTGCGTACGCCCGAAGCGTTGCCCTCTAGATCTATGAAGACCATATCTTCAGTCTTACATTGAGCGTACGGCAGAGCGGAAGGTGTGATTAGGAAACCGATCTTGGTGCGTACACTCAGTTCCCTGAGGTCCCTTGGTTAAGGCCTGTCGCTTCCATTTGTTGGGCGTATTCGATGAGTTGCGCGAGCAGGCCCAAATTTTCCATTAGCGTTGTTCGGGATATAAGGCCAAGAGGGCCTCACGGTTAGCTACGCAAGTTCCGCGTTCAGTAATTAAGCTGGTGATAAGTCGTGCGGGTGTTACATCAAAGGCGGGGTTAGCAGCGCCACTACCGTCTGGTGTAAGTTGAATCTCGCAGAGTTCTCCATGGCTATCTTTGCCTTGCAAATGCGTAACCTCAGTACTGTCACGATGCTCGATGGGAATCTCGCGGAGCCCGTCTCCAATGCTCCAGTCGATGGTCGAACCGGGCAGGGTAACGTAAAAAGGTACGTGGTTATCGCGTGCCGCCAAGGCTTTTAAGTAGGTGCCGATTTTATTGCAAACATCACCGTTCGCCGCAGTGCGATCCGTGCCGACA
>JAVCKZ010099345.1:0-11070 GCA_034780755.1 Lepetodrilus elevatus | reverse complement strand
TTCATAAAACGTCATGTGACGTCATAGTCTGAGTATGTTTTTGTGCTCAGAAAGTTTCGTAATCTCTGGGCCTGGTCTGAGAATTGATGCAAACGCAAGCTATATTTGAATTGCTTAATTCCAGGCCCCCCTTTCACAAATAAATTGTGGGATATCGTAAAACATGTTTCACATTACTGTCGTGCATTTGTTTTACATTGTAAACTAGGTCCTAACAATAATCTAGGATTGGAGGTATAAATCTTAGCTTGTACATTTCTGGATAAATATGCCCACAATAATGTAAAACAATAAATAAGTCATTCAATATTCCAATAATTTGAAATTTATTAACCCTCCATGTTGGAGGCAACCGGAGATGCTCTAAAGAGCTGTGCCTGTGTCTAACCCAGCTGGGAGATGGTTAAGGTGTTCAAATACTATTGGATGGTTCAAATTAATAGGAGTGCTACAGTATTCTAAAATATTATTAGTGAACAAGTGTACATGTATATTAGTGACTAACAAGTGAAGGTATATTGGTACGTTGATGTTGTACAGACCGAGGCACTGGAAGAAGCCCTGCAGTGTATAGGAGAATACAAGTCTCTTTGTAGTGCGGCCTGGGTCCAGTCAGGTAGGCCAGTGTAGAAACATCTCTTTTGTTAGTGAATTCAGGGTCCCATTTCAAAGAAATGATCATAGCGCTACGAGTGTCATAACTCACTATTGCGCGTTATAACTCTTGGTTCATCCTTGTGTGGAATTGAACAGATTGTCAGAATATATACAATTAGTAGGCTTATTTATATATTTATCCATAAAATCTTGAACAATTTCTTCCATCCGGATATATGTATAGAGACTTTATATGACGTGTCGCAGTACATCGTTGAAAGTTTTAAAATGACGATCCTAGCTAGCTTAGAATATTTTTGATTAATTTTTAATTATAATATTTATCATATAACCTCAACAACTGTGTCTGTCCTTGATAGCGACCCGATTACATAGAGTAGGACAAGATTAACGCATTCAAATATTAATACATTTGCAAGATAATCTTAATTTGTGGATTTTTGTATATAAACACAGAAACACAGTACAGTCCAGACACCACGGACATTCTTCTCGTACTGTACGAGTTTGAGGCTCGAGTCAAGCTGAAGGACTCTGGTGCCGAGGCTGTGCTGGAGAGAGCGCTGACTTTACCACGACCCGAGCCCAAGACCTTTGAAGCATTAGCAGGTTGGACAAGCAATCAGAGACATTTCGTCAACTGAGAACCACGTTCTAAGTCAGTCTTTCAAAAAAAATTAGTAGGATGATAATCTATATTTCCCCAAAGTTTCAAATAAAAATTTCAATTGTAAATGAGTTTTTTCGAAAACCTATTTGTTCTATCTCCAATATTAATAGAGACATCTGAAGTTTCAAATGCGTTTTACACAAAACGGTAGTGAATGGACTTGGATTAACATGGTTCTCAGCCAACGATTTATTGCAAATTTCATCTTCTAATCATTGATATTGCCAGATTTTTCACCATCTAAAGTTCAGTTTTGATACCACTATCCTGCAGTGTTTTGAGTTGAGCAAGAAATCTTAAAGAAATCAAAAGATTTTGTAATCTTGGAGCTTGATGGTGAATACTGGTAAATCATTTCTTTGAGATGAACGGATATCTGACTTGTTTGACAGCTCTAGCCATGGACCCACCGGCCTGTGAACAGAAGCTGAGCATCCGTTCCCTGAAGGTGGCAATCCGTACACACTTGCAGCAGGAGGTGCCAGACTACCAGAGATGCAGGTATATACAATAACATAGAACTCATAATTATATGTGGCTGCCCACGGAATACTACCATATTATTGCCCTTATTTACATTTAATTCCTGTCATGAATAAAATAATAATCTGTGAAGCCCATGACCATGTCAGGGTTCCACTTAGGTTTCAATTTTTGAGAGTCCCAGGGACGCATGTTGATATACTTTTCAACACTTTTTATTAATAAAGTGCGTCCAAACTTGCAATTTTTGCGTATGGGACGCAGGATTGCGCGTTTGGAGAAACCCTGCCCAATGCTAAAGGTATCATACAGGCAAGTAGAAATTCATAACATTTGTTATTTGTATCAGTATTCGCACGAGTACGTGCTAAAGTTAGTTTCTTTCACTGGGAGAGCCTAGGGAGATACATTCAGGGTACTGACCTATTCTGTAGACTTATGTATATAGTCAGAAGTCATCGCGACATGAACGTACGAAAAAAGCTCTGCCTCTACTGATTGCAATAGATCATATCTTGTAGTGTTGTAATACAGGTAGTTTAAATATACATCAGGGCGATTGCTACTGTTGCAAAAGCGTATTTAATATCGTAGATTACAACTGTAGTGTTGTCACACAGAGTGAGTGAGTGAATATGGAGTTTAACGTCGCTGCGGGAATCTTTCATGTCACACAGAAAGTTTTGGGATACATCAACTTTTATTTTATACTTAATGTATAGTGTCATTGATGGAATATTTTACCCAAATGTGACGACAGGGGTACATCAAGGAAACTCCTTTTGTTGTAAATGCAGATATATATCCAGATTGTAGTGAGTTATAGTCTTATGTCACAATGTCACCCGTACGCCAGAATTATCCAGATAACAACTGTAACCAGGAATGCATGGTTCTGAGATCCAAGAAAAAGTATTTGTTACAGACAGGGAATGGATAATCATTTTAAAAACTCAGTGTTATCCATTTTCTATTAACTCTTCATATTAAATGTTTTTTGAAAGTGTACTTGCAAGGTGCATTGATAAAACTTCCAATTTCCAAAGAAGTGTCATAAAATCTTACAGCATTTCAGAAATATATTGCAATGTTAGTTCTTAGTTGAAACTTTGAAATGCTTTTCAGGATTATTTTACTCATTATTTTACTCATATGTGCCTTGCCTGTTTTTCCACGAGGTCAAACACATTATGATGCTGAACCATGTGCCTAAACCTACTGCTGACACACCAACCACTAGGCCACAGAGGTGGTAAATCAAATTATGATGCACTTATAACCACAGTGCCACAGAGACGGTGCCACAGATAACTAAGGCCACAGTTATACCATTCCCTGGCTTGTGGATTTTTGGTGCCAATATTGACTCGCATAGTCGAAAATATCAATGAATAACTTAATATTTGGGCCAGTCAGTCGGGTCCAATATAACAATAATAATAATTGGAGATTATGAATGAAAATAAGTGATCAATATATTGTCAATAAATTGTTCAGATTAAAATGCACATTTTCTAAAAGCTAGTCAGCTGAATATAATTTTTTGGGCAAAATATCAGGTCAACGGATCCGAAACTATGGCCTAAGATATCACAGGAAGTATCACAACAAAAACAACAAAAATAAAATAAAATAAACAAAAATAAAACTGACTTGTCTGCAGACAGCTTCCTCTCGGCCAGTTTCAGCCACAGCGGAATGTCGTGAGGGTTGTCCATGATGGCGGCCTCCATGGTCTGGATCTCTGTGTTGTTGCCGCCGTAGTAGCGCACGTCCTCGTCGCACAGGACGCTGTCACGATCTCGCGGACCGCTGCTGCTCACAAAGTCTGGAATCAAACAGAAATATGAGAAAATAACGAATTGGGTGGTCTGCTATTTTTGTTTTATGGGGTGTTTTTATGAGTAAAATATCCTACTTTTCGTGATTTTTTTTTACCATGCTAGCTATCTGACAAAACTTACCAATTGGCCTTGTTGACCCCTTGTCCTTGAACTGTGACACGGTCTCCTGCTTTTCTGGCGTATCTTGTACTGGTTTCCACACGCGCGGTTCGAAGAATATCGTATGAGGTCGAACTGGAATTCAACATTTAACAGTTTAAAATATGGCTCAAATCTGAATCAATACTCAATCATTGTAGTTTATCTTGACTAAAAAGCTGCAGAAATCTAGTATGATAATAATCCTTCATCAAATGCTATAAACTTACATTTTCCAGACTCTTCCGTCACTTTGGAAGCCATGAGAAGACACAGCTGATCCGAGGTCATCTGTCCTTCGTGCTGTTGTATCAAGCTATCGATATACGAACCTGAAAGGCAGAACACTCTACATAGTAGCCATCAAATATGAACATAATAATAACAATGTGCAATTTATATTGCGTCAAATCCACGCCCGAAAGCACTACATGGTATCTGTGTGCACTCAATTCCTTCTCAACTCCCTAGGGAGTATCTGAAACTATTTACACTTTTTTAAAGTGAATATATAGAGTTTCACCCATTTGTGACGAACTTTTAAAAAGTCTTTCACTTATACTATGGCTTGTCAGCTTATTACAGAAGGAAACCTGCAACATCTGAAGAACTGATTGTTGCAGTAAACCTGTAAGCATCCACTGTACTGGTAGTGACTGCTGATAACTGCATTGCCATGTTAGTCGGTGCATCCTATCAATACCGCATCAGAAAGGTAACTTTGCAAATATTGATGCCTGGCTCCTGGGACGGGATTCGAACCCAGGCCTTTGGCTCCGATGTCCAAACATTCTACCATTGCACCGCTCCAACAACTTACAGCTATCACGGCAGGGACGGTGTTGTGTCAGTGACTCACTCACCTATAGACTTGGCACAATCTTGTGTAGATGAATTCTTGAAGCCTGCGAGTTTTGGACAGTATGAAAGCAAGTCCATGAGTACTTCTTTCTCCGTCATTTTGTAGTCACGCTCATGTTGCCTGGAAGAACATTTTGGCATCTTTTAGTAATATTCAAAAATAATCGTAACTTCTTCATCAGTTAACCAAAATGTTGAATAATCAGCAAAACTTTCACCACAAATTTTAGGCTGGTTTGTGGTCTCAATATTGAATGACATACATTGCTGTGCCCTCACTTCAAATTTTACAATTCTATCATGCCTCAAAGTTACAATTTTTTCCAAGGAGCCATTTGGCTTCTGCATAGCCAGAAACACTTAAATTAAGTGAAATATTGGTAGTCAAATGCAAAATTAGGTCGCCATGGCTCCCAAATTAGTCGCTAAATTGAACCCTGTTCTATATAATTCACTCTTAATATTTCCATGAAAAGTTCTTTTTGCAATTTTCAAAAAAAATGTATTCAATGTTACAAAATTGGTGACTCTCGTAACACTACGGTCGTTCTATGGAAGAGGACATGACACTCACCCCGTGCACTTCTCGTCGTTGCACCGCCCCAACAGGTCGTAGTGACACAGCATCTTCCTCGGCTTCAGCTTGTTAGAGAAGGACATGGACGACAACGTTTTGAAAGACTTGGTTCGGAAATAAGGACTGAACCTACAACATAAAAATAATTTGATTTTTAATATGAAATATTGATGCTGGGTCCCAAGGGCAGGTTCAGATTTGGTACCTCCGATCACCCAGCAGAGAATGGGTACCCGGAAGGATGATATGAGCATGTGAATGATAAACCTTCTAGCGCCTTGAAATGCAGTGGGTTGTATACTTCCCAGGGAGTTGAGAAGGAAAATGAAAGCCACAGATACATTGACTGGGGTGATAATGTAGCGTTGCGAGTACTTTCGAGCATGGATTTGAAAAAATATGAAAGCGTGTATTATTATTATTAATTTTTTTTTTTTAATTATTTGGGTGTTTTTTTATTGTTTTTTTAATGTGTTTTTTTATTGATTTTTTATATTATTATTATTGGTTCTGAATGAGATAGATGGCTGTGAGGCATATCTAGACAAGGACACTGATGACTAGAACTGACCTGTATGACTTGAAAGACAGTAGAGGACTAGTGTAAGTCAGGTCGACAGGCTTGGCCTTGTTTTCTCCATTCCACCTGACTAGACCTTTCTTATGAACCTTTAGGCCACGAATCTGAAATAATGACAACAAGTTACAACTGATACATCATAAACTGCTGACTTTGTTTTTCAGTGTCTACTTTTCCCACAGCGACATTAAACTCCACATTCACTCACTCATTGTCTACGTAACATGTTTAGTCTTTAAAAACAATGATCATTAGTGGCATTTTGTCTAAGGTGGCTAGGTTTGACATAGGCTGTTAAGGAACTTCTGGCGGTTAGATTGCTTTATTTGACAAGCTACTGAGCAAATTTCTAGCCAGCGCACACTGCTTGTGCTGGTATCTGGTGACCGGCACATCTCGCTTGGACAGAAAGTAAGATAGTAGCATGTTTGAACCTGGCTTAATAAGCCCTCTCATCGTAATGTGACGTGAGCGCATCTTTCAAAGCATCTAGCCATTTTCTGACAAATCAAAGCATCTAGCCGTTTTCTGACAAATCAAAGCATCTAGACGTTTTCTGACAAATCAAAGCATCTAGCAGTTTTCTGACAAATCAAAGCATCTAGCCGTTTTCTGACAAATCAAAGCATCTAACCGTTTTCTGACAAATCAAAGCATCTAGACGTTTTCTGACAAATCAAAGCATCTAACCGTTTTCTGACAAATCAAAGCATCTAGCCGTTTTCTGACAAATCAAAAACATCTAGACGTTTTCTACAAAATTCATAAAATTTGGATTTTGATCATCCCTGAGATAGTCTGATGCCGTACCTCTTTCAGCTGGCTGAGGAGTGCGGAATATTCCCCGACTCGTTTGCTCCATGTGGATGTGGTGGATTTCTGGATCTGCAGTATTCTCTCCATCTTCTCACTCTGTAACCATGGCAACACGAAGTGAACAAAACATCCAGGATGGAATAGTACTGGAAAACTTATTTACTAAATATTACGCTAAATACAATGAAGAATTACACTAAATACTAAACCACTAGTCATGTCAATTTGAAAATATGTTCGAACTTCTGCAATTCAGTGTACAAAACATTTAGACATAATCACCCCTCGAAGGTTCTCACACATCTTAGAGCATATTCGTTTGATTGGCACATTGAGTCATTGGCTAATTTCATCACTCAACAGTCACCCTAGAGTTGGTTGAGTGATGAAACGAATATGCTCTAACCCCATTTAAAATTAACAATGCCAGCGAAAGACCACAAATCGAGATTACTATAAATAGCAACTAATACGCAAACCCCACATCTCTCTCGAAACACAGCCCAAAAATGTTTGCACAAACCTGTAATTTCCGGAGGTTCGCCAGTTGTTGACCGGTGGGTATTTTGAACACCAGTTTCTTCGGCTCATCCTTGACCTTGCCTCGCTTGGCGACACCCACAACCTTGTCAGCCGTACTCACTGGGATATTGGGTTTATTGCTGGGGTTTAACTCGACTAAAGATCGCCTCCTCGGTTTGTTGTCGACTTCGGGTAGATCAACCGGATCCAATTTGATTTTCTCCAAGTTTGTCGTCAACTGTTCCGGCTGTTTCTTCTTTTTGATGCCAGGTTTGGCGTAATTGTCTCCCTTGTTTGAAGACACGGAAAGTCCCTGAGCTTCCTTCAAACGTCGGATTTTCTCTGCATATTCCTTCTCCAATTTCCTCAGGCGTTCCTTCTCTTTAGCAATGTATTCGGCCGACCTCTTCTCGTTGGTTTTAGCCGAATTGGATTTCACAGGGGGAGCGTTTTCTTTGGTGGAATTTTGAGTCTTTTTCTTTTTCATTGCAATCTGAAAGAGATAATGTAGTAGTAAATGTTTTAGCATGGATTTGGCGGACGATAAATACCCATATAATAAATGGAGAAACAAATATCTAGAAATCAACTTCATGTTGTGAACTTTTAGCGCTGCAAGTATGTCCTGTTACATGGAAGCATGCGCTACGTAATTATTATTATTATTATTATTATTATTATTGTTATTATTATTATCATAAACGGTAGAAACGAGTAGTTCGCAGCAGGAATCTTTGCGACGACAATGCTAATGAACAACAGTATATAATATACGATGCAACTATGGAAGAAATGTAAAAAGGCTCGATTGAATTATGAAGGAAGACAACTCCGACTCACATCATTAAACAACGTCACCGAGAGCTCTCCCTTTCGCTTCTCTGATGTTTCGACAGTAACAATCCTAGGTGTATAATTTGGCCCAAAGACAGTTTTGCCGAGGTTCACAGTATTCTGCTCTGCTTCCTTGAACTTCTGTTTCTTGGCGAGAAGTCGATCCTTTAATGCCTTGGCCTGCACAGAAAAGTATTCAAACTAAAATAACAATTCTGCGATTAAATCGATACGATTGCTAACAATATCACTTGCAATCTACTGATCAGAGGCCTGTTCAGGAGGACATGAACCCGCGAGTGCATGCGTGAAATCGCCTTGGAAACATTCATCCTTCATATGTGACGTCACGCGATAACTCGCCCTTCTGAATACCTTATAATGAAGCTCTCCATTGCTTTGTTTTTAATTTGGGTTCAGAGCCACTTTCAAGATTCTTTCACTTTTATCACGGTTTGTCAGTTTAGGGCAGGAGGAAACCTGTGACGTCCGTAGCACTGTATGGTACCGACAGACCAAGGACTAAGCTCTTGTATCAACTAAGAGACAGATCATAGCGCTCTTGTATAGATCTATCTTTCTCACTAATCAGTATAATAAAGATATGGTATCAGTGAACATCAGAAGTTCGTGTAAGGGTGCCTGTTTCATGTATTTGGCATTAATTATGAACATACAAGGATCAAGACATTTTATCGTGACCCTTTTCTGAAAAATATCAAATCAAATCTGACCTGGGTTTTGGTTTTCTCCAGCTGTTCTTTATTTGCAGCTGCAATTTTCTCAGCAGCTGCCAGCTGTTCTTTCAACTTTCCCACCTTGTTTTCCGCTAGTTTGGCACTGCGTAGATAGTTGGTGGCTCTCCCTATTAATGTCCTAAGATGCACTTGGTCCTTCGTTATTGCTTGTCTGTTTAAGAAATATTAAAATTAAAGTATTTAAAATACAATTATGGGATAGCTATGGAAAAACTTTCATTTCAATTCTTGAATGTTATTTTTTACTTGACAAATGAGTTATGGGACTATTTATTCTGAAATTCTTCGTACTGATCACTGTACGGAATTCTTTAAATTACCTTTGTTTGTTTAGACTGGCCTCCAGATCCTGCACTTGTTGAATATTCTTCATCTGTTCAAACTTCGGATCAACTGACTTCGGAATGTTTGACCGATCTCCATCCTGAAACCATGAAAGCAATCCATACAATCCTGAAGCTCACTTGGGAGTAAATTAGATCCAAAATTTTATTTTATTTTATAATATTTATTCTTTCACTTATGTCATGGCTTGTTAGTTTAGTGCAGGAGGAAATCCGCAAAATCCATAGTGCTGAATGTTGCAGTAAACCTGCGAGCACCCGCTGGTACTCAGAGTCCAAGGATAACTGCATTGCCACAGTACAGATAGTGCATCCTATCATGATCATATTGGAAAGGTAACTGTTGCAAACATTGTACATTTATTAACCACGTCCCTGCTGCAGGCAATGTGGTACGTCCCACTGAACAGTGATTTTAAATAATTCAGCAGATGGAAGAACCACTGTAGGATAGCTATAATTGATTTCAAATCCTGACAATTATTTTAACTATTCTTGATTTCTATTCTTGACGTTAAAAATGTCAACGTTAAATAATTTTTAAAACTCACCTCAACTGATTTTCTGGCTGCTTTCAAAAAGCTGTCCAGGTTTCCGAGCAGGAAAGACATTGGATTTGTCGTCCTAGTGGGCGACGGAGTCTCTTCCTCATCGGAGGAGTTTTCCAGCGGAATCACAACAGGCTTATGTACTGGCAACTGCAAAAGAGATAAAAACACTACTTAAAAATGGACACATGAAGTTGGGAACTGGCAACTGACACCACCATACAAAACAATATACTATATAGTCAACATTATTGAGTAAGTGAATTGTTGGATACAATTTTATACTGACATTCAAAAACATTCAGCATTAGGTAAAAACAATATTTTATGACAGTCAGCAATTATCATTCATCGGGCTATGAATGATATTTTTGTTACTGACATGCAATAATATTATATGACAACAATATATTACAACGTCAGAAATTGTCATTCATCGGGCTAAGAATGTTAACGACATTCACTGAAGGACAAGACAATGATACCGTCAATATATTTACTTACAGATGTGAACATGGAAGTCAGGTTTTGTTTCTTTACTGGCTGTTTGACTTTCTGGATGACTAGCGTCTGTACAGACGGAGATTGACTTCGACTCACTGTCGGAGAACTCTCTCTACTGGCGGGCTTGGGGGAAGACTGCAACACAAAAAACAGCATTAGACCAGGGAAATATTCCCAATATAACAAATACCATTAAATTACCCATGGCAGACACCCCCCAAATTTACTCATCAGACATAGACACTGGCTGCATGGTTGCTTGTTAAAACATTCAGAGATAAGAATGAGAAATTATATAAATTAAATATAAAAAACGTCACATTTCTAATCATTTGAAATGTCTCCAAGCTAAAATAACTAGGATCAAACTATGAAATTATACAACCATAGAAAAACATGGTCGATTAAAGCAATAAGGATTGACACAGATTTCAACCAGTAATGCCACAAATGTATTTTCAAACAAACCTGGGTTTCCAATATAAGCGGTTTCTTCTTCTTGGCCATGGACTTCAGCAACTGCGCTCGCAACAACGCAGCCTCGTCCCCTTCATCCTCACCCTCATCCCTGGGAGGGGGCGGGGGAGGCACGGGGAGGGACCCAGCACCATCCCCTGGTGGCGGGCCCTCTGGAAGAGGAGGGGCATCTGGGAGGGGAGGGGCTTCTGGCGGGGGTGGCACTGGAGGTGGGGGTTCGGCAGGGAGTGGTGGTGGTGGGAGGGGCCCCATGGCGATGGGGGGTGGGGGAGGGGGAGGGATCATGTAGGCGGAGCTGGGATCTGGGGGTGGGGGCAGCATCCAGGACGGAGGAAAGGCTTGACGGTACAGTGTATGGAGGCTTACTGGATCTGGTGCTTCTAGCATCTGAAACCAGACATAATACAGCTTAACCTTCTGGGCCGGTATTCATAAAGGGGCTTAAGTTTTGGGCTTAAGTCTGAAAATTTAGACTTAGCTGAGCCACAAACTTAAG
>JAVCKZ010099334.1:0-11070 GCA_034780755.1 Lepetodrilus elevatus | reverse complement strand
TCCTTCCTAAAGATTACATCAATCCAAACTCTACCATTGTGGCCTATGGAAAAGTATTTGGTTGTGTAATACCTATATAGGCTACAGTAGTCCGGGAGCCAGGGGCCAAATTGACGATGACCTTACACGAACCGGCCAATTTCTTGGTTAGTGAACACTGAATACATTGTTTTCTTTGGGGTTAAAAACATAAAACATGGCAAAAATTTTCTTCATACCATTACAAGCGATTATCAATATAGGGGCCAACCAAAGGTTTCCAATATTGTCGCAAAATCCAAGATGGCCAAGATATCATTTATCATTTTTAGGTACAGCGTATTTTCCTGTGATACTTTGTAAATAATTAGTTATCGATTTACCACATATCCATTGTCGCAAATGGGTGAAAGATTCCCGCAGCGACGTTAAATTTCATAATTATTCACTCACTCACTCACTCGTCACATATCCTATATAGAATCTGGCTCCCGGAATATTAATACTTATTTAGTTCTTTTTTTGGGGGGTCTAAACTAGGTTTTTCTATGTAGTGCGCTATTGTGCCAAATCTATTTTCGACAGCTTATTAGCCTACACATGAAAATGTGTTCAACAAAACTACAACAGTTCCTCTTTTATTTACAAACACGATTAAAAGATGAAAATCAACACACTCCCACAGTGATGATTCTCGTGTATTCATAAGTTTTATCACTTTTGAAGAAAGCTGTCCCAAAAACTAGTAGCAAGAGTATCTACAATAAAGAATAAACATGGAATGGTTTTAATAATTCATGAATGGGTGGAATATAATTACCTTCCATTTCTTGCACAGAGGTTACACCATTAAAAGACCTACCTGCGTGTTTTAGAATGCGATAAAATGAGTTTTCACATTTGTCCTGACATCAAAATGAGTAGTACTAACTTATCTAAATATCATCAAGTAGCATGTGGAACATAAATGCACATTATTTTCTATACAAAATACATTGAAGGACTTAATCAGCAACATTATTCCAAGTTGATCAGATCATATTGGACTATAACAACTCAATATTCAGCAGTCAGTACAGGTAGTAGAACAACTTATTTACTGAATGAGTATAAAATATTCTTAATATGAAACTATAGAAAATCAAAGAAACAAAATAGTATCATACATAAATAAAACAAATCCTATTGCATTAATAAAATTAAATACTGAATTTCCGAGAAATATACTGTATATATATATATATGAACTATTTGGATGAAATTATCATAGGAATCTTTAAAAATCCAAGCTATTTCAACCGAATAAATATATTGTGTTCTATCATCGATTTTCAAATTGCTGTGCACTAATTAAATAGTCAATTACAGAACAAAATGGGCAGATAATTAACTGTGTGAACATGGGGGTGATATGTGCATAATACAACTAATACTCAATAACTCTGTCCATGTATTAACTACTAACTGGTTGCTAAACAAGTAACAAAGTCTTTGCATATCAAATACAAAGCTGCAAACTGATTGGCATACAAAGGTAATCACATCACAAGCCAACAAACTATCAACAGACATAATGTTATTCTATGTAAGCCTACCAGTACAGTCATCCTCTATACCCACACCAAGTGACTCATCTTGTGCTACATCTCACCATGGCTAATATTCTTACTTTAGTTGGAAATTGATTCCACTGCACGTCATGGATTCTATTGTCACGGAGCATCATGGAGAAAATACTACGGTTTCTGGATTGGATTAGTGATTTTTAATTTTTTAATTGTAGGTAAGCATGCAGCATAATCAAAGCTTCCGTTTGTTTAAGGTTTGTGCATGGTGAGTACCGGTATAGAAGAGATCGAGAGAGAAAGAAAAAAGAAGAAGAAAAACACCATTAGCTAATGATTAGGGATGGAAAAGTACACCCTTGATAGTAAAAATGTCTACCACTTTGAGGTTGTTTTTTCAATCCCACACGACTGCCTACGATGGATGCCTATTGTCTTATATGTCAGCAAAACACCCCTCTGGCTTAAACAGTGGCCTTCAGGATGTGCACTATCCTGTGCACTTTCCAGCGCTCTAGTCGACTGCTACCTTGTAACACTAAAGGCTAACCTAAGTTATGTACGTGATTTCAAAGTGTAGGAATTTTACAATTGATTGATCGAAATCGATCGTAAAATGCCTGCACATAATTGTAGAAATGTTAGAATTTGAATAAAAGGTTTATTTGTGTATTTTTGTCGTGATATATTATATGACAGTTGGGCCCTCAAGTGTTACCAGTAATGCATTCTGTTTCAGGAATTGCCCCTTGGGCTAATTCCTTCAACGGTGTGCATTACATACCTGTAACGCCCTCAAGCCGTGTGTTGACCATCACAGAATCATGACCTACTTGTGTGGCGCATGTAAGAAAGAACTGGGTGTGGGTATTAGAAGATGCCAGTATGTCTTAACTGATGGCATATTAAATGAAGTAATACAATTTATAATACATGTAGTACCAAAAACATATGAAAACAGGCATGCATGATTCTCATACTTATACATCCCCCCCAAAATGTGCACTGTACAAACATGTACTGAACTGACAACTGTACAAAAACATCTACTGAATCATATACATGTATAGGATACATTTTAGATGGTGATATTGACGTAACATCCTGTTGCATCATACAGTAATTCTCAAATCAACAGTAATTCAAGATGCAATTCTGTACATTATTCTGAAACAACTATCAAAGTAGTCATGGTTTTCCAACCAAAATGACACACACAAAAAAAAATCATATTTTTTTTGCAATAGGCATGAACCCATATTTGGAAGACCATCTTGGTAAATACTATGCAAAGAAAAACACACACAAATAAGTTCTTATTTTGTTTTGCCTATTAAACTGGAAAAATAATAGAAGAAAAATCTGAATTTGTGCATCATTAATAAACGTTTATATAGCCACAGGTATATAGATTACCATACTATTTTATGTACTGGTATTATTTTATATAGAAGGGTGACACTTGTAAGAGATTGAATTAATGTTTTACGTCACCCATAGGCGACGACACTTGTAAGAGATGAAACAGGCAAAAAAAATCTCACTTTGCACATACTGATGCACTTATTCATACATTAGATGGTCTACACTGTTGTGTAAAACATTGATTTGTATTTTTATTATGTTTTTTTGTGTGTGTTATTTTGTTTTTTCATTCCATTAAATATTTACCGAGATAATCTACTAAATAAGAGTATCAACACATTTCCTGACAAACTATAAACACTAAAATATATTTCATAACATGCATTGCTTTTATACAAGTAATAACGATAGAAATTGATGTGATTAATCTTCAGGTGAAACATTGAAAGATTTGTCTTGACTCGGAACATGCAGAGATTTAAATACTGGCCAGCATCAAATTATCTTTGTGCCAAAGTTTTACTGTAGCATCATGAAAAAGCACTTGTTTCATGGGAATTCATCATTGCGAACAAATACAGTAGACGTCGCATATAACGCATTCATTGGAACCGGCTATTTTTGTCCGTTATATGCAAAGTCCAATATAATACGCATATGCCGTAATTAGCATTAGACAGGACCGGGACTTCAGATTCAGTCCGTTATAGCACAGTGTCCGGTTTATCCAAGGCCGGTATATATGCGAGGTCTACTGTAGTTCCAAACACCATGGACACTTGACACATTTCACTCGGGGAAAGATAATCTGTAACTTGTGGGTTAGTGTCCACATTGAGAGGTTGTTTCTGTTGTCTCAAATACAATACATCAAAATCAAGATGTTGTTAACATAAGACACAGTACAGTCATGCACTCAATCCTGTTAGCACTTCTGGGGGAAAACAATGTCCAGAGTTCATACAAAAGATGTTGCATAATTCAAGAACATGCACAGAAAAAGTCCCACGAATAATCATCTACCCGGTAATAAAAAATGTACAGATATTGTCGATGAATATGTACAGACAAGATTCACATTCAAACTGATCAGCAAAATATACCACATGTCAACTGTCAAGTACTAGTATACCAAAATGCATTACCAATACTTAAATATTACCTAGTGCACGTCAACAACCAATAAATAATTTAAAACCTTCATTCACTCATTGTTCACACAATATTGTGACAGTCTGGAGACCCAAGGAAATGGAGAACTATAGCAGTAAATAAAAATAATGTATGAATATTAAAAGTTAGAACAATGCAATAGATATTTTTTAGCCAATATATTGAACAAAATAAATTAAGGGCCAGTACTGGTAGGTATGGTTATGGGGAATATTTAGAACAAATTTCAGAGCTCTACTTGATGAACTAGGATATATTCTTCTTCCAATGCGTAGATCTGCACGTTCTTGAAGATTACCGTTATCCTATATATGTTTCGGAATGCTTTGTTACTGGCCTTTAATTAATTTTGTTCAGTACCAGGTATATATAATATCAGAAATATGATCACACTGATCAAATACAATTCTGAAATGCAAAAAAAAAGAAGAAAATAGTTGACAATTTAATCATTACCACTTCACCTTATTGCCTGAGACAAGCAGAGAGCAGTCATAGATGCAGTAATTATGATGAATGCCACAGGGATACAGCTTAATAATGAGGTGATCTTCACCAGGGATACAGCTTAATGAGGTGATTTTCACCAGTCTGTGTCCTGGGGCCATGTTCCCGAAGCTATTTACACGTAACGTTAAGCCTTGGTGGAGGAACATTTGACTCTTTCTGGATCATAAAACTTTCCTTCACTAACAACTTAACGATGTTGTTACGTATACGACAACTTCGGGAACATGGCCCCTAGGCAGTACACATTTGTCTTGATGAACTGTACACATTTCCAATCACTCTGAACACTTTTAGTGATCTTAAAGTGGTATGCTTATGTTGGGAGTGTATCCAGTAGCATCCATGTACTGAAGCCATGGATAGCATAGATCACAAATCAATGGCACCCTGCACAACATCTAAACTAAGAACCATTGCTTTCATTAAGTCTGATGCATTAACCGACATCTTTCTTCACAGAAAGTTACAATTGAAGCCAGCAGCAGATTTATGAAAACACCTGAATGTTGATAACACTGCAAGATAGTTGATGTTTCCCAGCCTCTAAACCTCTGCACACCGGTCAGCTACACAATTTTTGTGCCATGTCAGGGCTCTATCCAACAAATATCTAATATTTTTGATTTTGTAAACCATGAATGTGTTCCAGTAGTAGAAGTGTTCAAAGATAGCACATAGACTACGTATTTATATCTAGAAATAGCACACATAGATATTTTCATTTCCTAATCAAAGACCGCAATAATTAGATACCACAGACTGGCCAGTACCACATACCCCAGTACTCATGGTAACATTGAGATACCACATACCCAGTATTCATGGTAACATTGAGATACCACACACCCAGTACTCGTGGTAACATTGATGTACCACATACCCAGTACTGTACTCATGGTAACAATGAAATACCACATACTCATTGTAACATTGAGATAGAATAAACTTTCACAATAACAATAAACAATTATATTACAATATTTACAATTCACAATACATTCATTTTCCTATTGGAACACATAGGTTATTTGTGTGAAATATTCCTAATCAGTAAATAACTAATTTTCAATACATTATTCTACAGGTGTCACACTGATATTAACTATTTGATTTTTCTTCAGACAATTTTGGAACAATCAAGAAAATAATTAGATTGGAATTGGACAATGAATTTTGAGTGAAAAACCATGAACTGATAAAAAGTACAAAGATCATATATAGACCAGCCAATGTCTACATCAGGGTTCCACTTAGGTTTAAATTTTTGAGAGTCCCAGGGACGCATGTTGATATACTTATCAACAATTTTTTAATAAAATTAATAAAATGCCTCCAAACTTGATTTTTTTTTGTTTGCGTATGGGACGCAGGATTGCGCGTTCGGAGAAACCCTGTGACATGCATCCTGAACTTGAGTATCACAAGTCACATCTATGTACACTGTACAGCATGTTACACAACATCAATGTCCAATGGGAGAAAACAACAGATATAAATACAGCAGCTGACATTTGAACAAGTGTGTTGACTCCGATGTGTTATCCTTTATCAACATAGCAGTCAACTTTGACCCCAGGAATTTCTTGGCAAAAAGTCTCAGAATTAAATCTGTTGTTTATTTCCTTTTATTTTTAGATCATCTAGGAGTGATTTGGAATCTGAAAGTGAATATAAGAAAACATGGGGTAGATTATTATTCAAGTACAGTAAATTATGATGTGTTTTAATATCCGACATGGTAGTGCTTAACTTTTTAACTTTAGTCTAGATCTGTAAAAATATAACATTATCTGAGATATAGAGTCTATAATAAATTGAAAATATTAACCATATCTTAAATGTACAGGGTGTTTCATAATATAATACCTGTCACCATTACAATTGGCTGCAGAAATTTTAATATTAAAATCAATAACTTAAGTGTCATATATCAACTGAAAGGTTATTTAATAAAAATTTACCTGATCAAAAGTACGGGAAATGGAGAACATGTTCATCACGTCATAATAATATTGATGACGTCATTTCAAGGCAGAAGCATTTCCAAGATGGCATTGTCAAAGGAAAGGTCTGCAGAAACTGTGAGGCTTTAGTTTGTAAGTCATTCACCATTAACTGTCATCAGAACTTTGCAAAGAAAGTACACAGTTGTTGAGAAATGAAGATTACACCCAAGACGTGTGCAACTGTGACCAGAAATTTCAAGTGTCGCCTTGACATCATAATAGCACAAAAGGACGTCATTTAATGCACCTGCTATAAAAGTGACGTTATTTAATTAAAAGATGTTCTTAAAAAATTGTACTGCTTGCGACTTTTTATTGTAAATAACATAATAAAACTAAAATTACAGAATATATTTAACTTTCATTATTCCTGGTAGACTCGAGATCTCGAGATGATGACAGGTAAATATTACGAAACACCCTGTATATATATTGTTCTGTTTGAAAAGCAATTTTACCATAGATCATTATCAATACGTGAATTCCTAGTGACAAAACTAATATTAAAAGGCTAAAACAAACAGTGATTTAGTTACCTTTTCCGAATGAACCTGCAGTACAATCTTTGTCTTGCCGGGCCGTCCTTTAATAATGGCGTAGCAGAACAAGGTGATGACCATGACAAACAGGAAGTAGCTGGTGTGCATCAGGTGCAGGTTAATAACTGATCGGTCATGCTGGAAGGAAAGCTAACATTTCAATATAACCACGCTAAAAAAGTAGAAGCATGACATTTTCATGGTTTTTTTTGTGGTTTTTTTACCCCGTTTTTTTCCCATTTATTGTTTTTAGTTTTTTTTAATTTTCATGTTGTTTTCTAACTTGGTGTTCCTGACTGCCGCTAATAAATAAAGGGGTTCAAAATAGAGAGCTTTTTATATAAGATAAATAGAATTCGTATTTTTGTTTTTGGTCGCAGCAGGAACATTTCACATTACATATACCCGAAAATATTATAGAAGATACCTCCCAGGGTCCATATAATATTCTCGAAACTTCTTCGGTAAGAACTTCTTAGTGAGAAAATATCTCTTCAAAAATTAACATGAGCAGAAAACCAGTTTACGAACTTTCGAGAAAACGGGCCCAGTATTTCAGTCAAAGGGAAATAACTGTAAGAGTAAATGTATTTATAAGGGTGTACCAGCGAGAGCATGACGGTGAGACTGGGATCCAGCTTGTAACTGACACGCAGTACGGGCTGACTGTTACACCACAGGACTTTAGGGTGTGGTGCCAGCCCCTTCAGACCAACCATCTTCACGTGGTACTCCGCGCCCGTCTCTATGTTAGTCTGGCACATGTCTGGTTTCCTGGAACAGTTACAACCAAATCATTATTGGCTAGTCCATAATCTTTTTTTTTCCCCGAGGTAACATACATCAAAGATAGTTGAAGAGTGTTACAGTGCTCCCTCGATATAACGCTGAAGTTGGGGTCCATGACATGCCACCCGCGTTATAATACCAGCGTTATATCAACAATTTTAATTGGAGAACAAGTTTTTTTTATTTAAAATCTTATTATTTTTAAATCCGAATCCGCGGTGCATCGAAGGGCGTTATATCGAGGGAGCACTGTATTTAAATGCACCATCGACATTAATAATTGTAGAAAGTGTCTAAATATATCAAAATTCAATGAAAATTTCAGTCATTTCACAATCTCACTGTAACATATGTAGCATCCTCTGTGAGACTCACCTTGAATGTGGGAAGAAAGACATTGGTGCCTGAAAGCTGATACAGGTGTATATTTGTACTGGGGCACATCTACCGTACTGATTGCATTGGGTAGTGTTCCACTGGAATGGCAACATAAAGGTCACATTCACTTCCAGATCTTTAGCTTTCCCTGAAATAAACATATAGCACAAATCATTATGTCTATTGTTAGTGTCAGTATACATGGGATTGTGAAGCCATTATACTACTAGTTGGCTAGTTGTTTGAATTGGGGTTTAGAGCTGCTTTCCAGATTTAAGATGCCTAAAATATGAACAAGACACATTTTTTTAAATTGTATTAAATTTTCTAAATATTCGAACACAATATTTCTTTCCAAAAAAAACCACACATTTTTTTTTCCGAATAATTTGAATGGCTACAAATTGAATTATTTTCTCCTGTTGGAATGATTAGAGTAATTTGGGTTTCGTTCGAGATGGACTTGTAGAAAGAGAGTGGCCTGTCTATACACACCTCCGAGTCCCAGCTGATCACCTGACATGGATGTGGACAGGTACGTGACATTGTGGGGGATGTTGACAAAATCCTGAGTGGGCTGCATCTCCACCATCATAGAGACCGATACATTACTGCAACAAAACATATAAATTCTAAAATGCTGATAAAATACAACTTCAAAATGTTAGTGAAAAATAAAAATTACATGACTTTGATGCTACTACAGTAGACCTCGCATATACCGGCCTCGGATAAACCGGACACTCGCATATAACGGACAGAAATAGCCGGTCTACTGTATATCCTAGAAGCAGTAACTGTGTAACACCAGTGTTCGAAATTACCGCTGGCCCGGGCCATTTCTCCCAATGCTAAGGGCCAGTAGAAATTCATGTTTTTGTAAACATTTGTTATTTGTTTTTGTAAACATTTGTTATTTGTATCATTATTTAGGCCAGTAAGTGTTAAACTTACATCATAGCTTGTCAGTTTAGGGCAGTAGGAAACACACGATATCCATAGTACTGAATGTTGCAGTAAACCAGCAAGCACTAACTGACAATCCAATAATGATACGGTAACCGCGTTACAGCCGGAGAATTGTTCGTGTCAGTAAGGCAACTTTTGCAAACATTGATGCCAGGCTCCCGGGACCTAAGCATGGCTCCAGACTAACATTTTGAGTTACTTACCCGCAGGGCTAGTCAGGGGTGCACTATGTTTTAAAAAATGGTTGCCCTCACTAAAATTTGACTTGCCCCTGTACGTCGGGCATATGTTAGTCTTGAGCTTTGTCTCTGAAATTCAACGTGGTTTTTTTTATTTTCTTTTTTACCTTTTAAATTATTATTATTATTTTGTGTGTGTTTTGTTTGGGAAATCCAACGTTCTACCGCTGGGCTACCTTCTGCCGCCCCACATACTGTTACTTACACAGTTCCTTCCTGAGGCAGCCCTACTGTAGTTGTCATCTCTTCTGTTGATCCTCCGTTCTGTGACGTGGCGTCGTGACTATGTACCACAGCCTGATCTCGTCGTGACACGACACTCCGCACTTGTCGGTCTGACGACATAGGTGTCGTGGTTTCTATCACGTAATCACTGGAGTTACTCAACACACAAAAATCAACTTCAGCAAAGCTCTCGAGAAATGTGTTCCAGTCCTGAAAGATAAAGTCATTAATACCATGATTACATAGATAGGAAATGTTTCAGCAATTAAATACATGCTTGACTATACAATACTCCATCTAACGTTTCTGCTAATAAAAGGGGTTATCGCTGTAGCATGTGTAGCCGGGTGTGATATAAGATGCTCCTACTGGTCTCGGCCAGCGGGGTTACCCCTTTGGCTAAGTCAGTTAAGCATTGGACTTACAATCCAGCAACTCGGGTTATAATCCCAGGAACGACAGTGGTCTTGTTTCAATGGCACCCAATGTGTATTTGAGTTATTCACAGTGGTCTGTTCTCGCTGAATTGTCCCACAGAGAATTCCTAGCTGCCTGGTGGCTCAGAAGTGACTGAATTAGTAACTCGGGGACGAGTTACCATGTGGAGTGAGTGAGTGAATATGGAGTTTAACGTCGCTGCGGGAATCTTTCACCCATTTGCGACGATTACCATGTGGAGGGGGAGAATGTAGCTGGGTGTGATGCAAGATGCTCCTACTGGGCTCAGGCAGCGGGGTTACCCCTTTGGCTAAGTCGGTAGAGCATTGGACTCACAATTCAGAAACTTGGGTTCGAATCCCAGGATCGGAGGTGGTCTTGTTTCACATATATGAAACAATACTAAAGATAAAATGTTCCTATACAACACAGCACAAGCATGCAACTTGCAAACGTACATCATGTAAACATTAAATGGCACAATCTTATCAGGAGTTCTGGAGAAAAAGTTAAATGTTCATCCCACAATATTGCACAACTGAACTTTGGATATAAAATAAATATGGACATGTACGAAAAACACCCTGGAACTTCAGTCAGCTATGATTAATGACAAAGAAGCGGGCAACAACTGGTCTCTTATTTCAAATTGAGATCACTTCAGGGCTCTGGACTAACATTTTGAACTACTTGCCTGCAAGTTCAAAGAAATAAAGGTGTAAATCGGGTGTCCCATCTATTCGAGTAACCTCAACCATTGCCATAAACCTGAATCCCCCCCAAAATAAAAAATAATATATATATATATTTATTATACTCTTGGCAGTAGGATAGCGGAATATATGAGTGAAAATATATCCTTATACTACACTCTACAGAGTGAAATATAAAATCA
>JAVCKZ010099323.1:0-11071 GCA_034780755.1 Lepetodrilus elevatus | reverse complement strand
GCGAGACGGTATCTCATGAACCGTTGCATCCATTCTGTCCATTTTATCGGACGACTAAAGTCAAAACTTTCCGGCGGTCTAAACTTCGACATTTCAGCAATTTAATGCCAACAGCGTTCGTGTCTTCTTTCAGCACGTTAATGTTTTACTTCTGACACCATGTCACGACTAACCAACACGATGTTGTGATACTACTGGTTTATTCCTTAATAACGTAATAACGGTTACATCTGTTTTCCGGGTCCCCGTGACGTAAGCACTAACATGTGACGTAAGCACTAACATGTGACGTAAGCACTAACATATAATTAAAGGTCCAGTTCGCATGACATCTCCCTCCTTTACAGTCTACGATTGTCATTTAGGAACAACTTGCAAATGGCGTCTGTTACGCCTGTAGGTACCCTGTGGAGTATTCACAAGGTACGATCTTTTCGCAACAGTCTCTATAATTGTTCCTGTGTCAGACCATGTTTTTTCCTTGTCCGTTTTCACCCTTACCCTGTCCCCGTTTTTCAGTGTCGGCAACGGCCTGGTCGAGTACCGTCTGTTGTAGAATTTTGTGTATGAGAACTTTGCAGCCCCATCCTTCTGTTTCGTCTCTTCGAGATTGGGCCATCTCGGTCTCAGGTTGTCGGTCAACGTCGGCAACGTAGTACGCATCTGCCTTCCCATTAACAACTGAGCTGGACTAGAACCAGTTGCATGGATCGGTGTTGATCTATAGCTCATCAGAGCAAGGAAAGGATCGTCCTGTTTAAGAATCATCTTCGCAGTTTGCACAGCACGCTCGGCTTCACCATTAGCTTGGGGATGATGTGGACTTGTAGTTGTATGTGCAAAACTGTACAGTTCTTGAAAGTCTCTAAATTCACTGGATGTGAATTGTGTGCCGTTGTCAGTTACAAGTTTTTCAGGTACACCAAATCTCGCGAATATGCACTTCAGTTTTGCGATGATTGTTCGGCTCGTGATACTTGTCATGTGTGCGATTTCTATATATCTGGAATAGTAATCCACAACCACTAGGTATCTCTGACCACTAATTTCACACAAATCTGCAGCAATTTCACTCCAGGGTAGATCTGGTAGTGGGGTCGTCATCAGCGGTTCACGGTTTTGTGACGACTGTTTAATTTGACAGAAGTCGCACTGTCTCACTTTCTCACTTATCTGCTTATTCACACCTGGCCACCACACTGACATTTTCACTCTCTCGATACACTTGGTAATCCCTTGATGCCCCTCATGTATCCTCTCTATGATGTCATCTCTCAGGCTAGATGGAATGACGATTCTATTGCCATAGGTAACGATACCGTTTACCTCACTTAGGCAATCGCGCACATTGAACAATTCGCGCACTTCTTCTTCCACGTCTTTTGCATATCTCGGCCATCCTTCTGCTATGTATCGTTTCGCTCTCACCAGGACTGGATCTTCATCGGTCTTGTTGCGGATTTTCTGTAGTTTCTGATCCGACACGGACCATAGATTTCTTCTGGATTTTACGTGTGCAGTGACGTCGTCTTGCAGCGTCTCCGTCTCGACAGCGCTAATGTACGTTAGCGGACTTCTTGACAGCGTATCAGCTATCAGTAGCTCTTTACCTGGTGTGTACTGTGCAACAGGGTTGAATCTCATCAATCTGATTAACAGTCTCTGACATCTCACTGGCACCTCGTCTATGTCCTTCTTGTTGATCAGCGGTACTAACGGCTTGTGGTCGGTTAGTAATGTGTATGAATTCAACCCACACAGGTACCTATAGAATTTCTCACTGGCCCATACTGCAGCTAAGCACTCTTTTTCTATCTGAGCATATCTCTTTTCACAGTCAGTCAGAGTTCTAGAACAGAAAGCTACTGGCTTCCACACATCATCATGTTGTTGCATGAGTACACCACCAACTCCATACTGACTTGCATCAGCACTCACCAGAGTTGGTTTGTTCTCGTCGTATATCGCCAACACTTTCTCCGAAGCGATGATTTGTTTGACGTTCTCAAATGCCTTCTCCTGCGATGTACCCCATGTCCATGCTCTGTCGATCTTCAGCAGTTCATTCAGCGGGTGGATGACATCAGCTAAATTGGGAATGTAGCGACCCAAATAGTTGATCATCCCTAGAACTCTTCTCAGCTCACCTACATTTGTCGGTGTCTTCAGATCCCGGATAGCTTCCACTTTCTCTGGGTGTGGAAATATCCCATCTTGGCTTACCGTATTCTGTGGCCTAGAAAGTCTATTTCTGTTTCTCGAAGGACCAGTTTGTCTCTGTTCAGCTTCATGCCTGATGCCTTTATCTTCTCCAGTGTCGCCTGCAGATGTTGGTCGTGTTCTTCAATTGTAGATCCATAGATGTAGACGTCATCCATGTAGGCTGCACTACCTTCCATGCCGTCTAGAATTTCTGTCATTCTTCTCATGAAGATCTCAGGTGCACTTGTTATCCCAAACGGAAGTCTTTTGTACATATATCTTCCGAATGGAGTGATGAATGTTGTCAACTTGCAGCTCTCTTCATCGAGTAGTAATTGATAAAACCCACTTGCGGCATCAATACGAGTAAAGTACTTGGCCCCCTTCATCTTGTGTGCGATATCTTCAAGGGTCGGTAAAACAAATCTCTCGCGCTTCACCGATTTGTTCAGCACTCTCAGGTCGGCACAGATTCTGACTTTACCGTTTGGCTTCATTACTGGTACCATCGGAGCACACCAGTTAGTTGGCTCTGTAATTTTCTCAATTACACCTTTATCTTGCATTCTTTTCAACTCAGCTTCTACTTTTGGCATCATTGGTATTGGAATTCTTCTCACAGTGTTCACTGCATATGGCACAGCATCATCCATCAGTTTGATTTTGATTGGCTCACCTTTGATTAATCCAATATCGCCAAATAGCTCACTGTCTATGGTGACGTCATCAAGTCTCTGGATTAAAGTCATTTTCACAGCGGCACCACGGCTAAGCAAATTTTCAGCAATGTCATGTGCTACAAATATTCGTAATTTGTAATCTTCAGCCTTGTATCGAATGTTTGCATAGAACTGACCTTCACAGGAAAGAGTTTTACTCACACCTCGCAGTACGGCTGTACTGGATTCCAACTTTGGTCTTGGGCTCATCGACATGTAGGTCTGATATGTCATAACAGAAGCATCAGCTCCTGAGTCAATCTTAAATGTCATATTTTGACCATTCACTGGCAGCTGGATATGCCATGCATGACACGATTCTTCATCACAGTGTATCATGCCAAGCATAAACATCTCAGGCTCTTCTGTAACTTCGTGTACTTCTTGTCTTCTTCCTTGCCTTTGCCCTTGCCCTTGCCTTTGCCCTGGGTTTTGGAATGTTTTTCGAGAATTACACGCTCTAGCAAAGTGACCAATGGCATGACACTTGTGACACTTCACGCCAAATGCAGGACAGCTTCCTTTTTCGTGCATACGTTTACATCTCGAGCAGCGTGATTCTTCATTCTGATTGTAACGGTTATGATAATTTCGACCATTACCTCTTCGAACTTCATCCATGTGACTTGTTTCAGGCACATTCTGCGATTTAATAAGTTCTGAATGTCTAGCAACGTCCGTTGCTTTCTCGAGTGTAAGTTCCGTTTCCATCTGAAGCTTCTTAGAAACGTCTTTGTCTGTGATACCGATCACTATCCTGTCTCTAATCTGCTCGTTTCTCGTTTTTCCGAACTCACAATATTCCGATAAATCGTATAAGCTTCGAATAAATGCTTCGACTGTCTCGCCTGGCTTCTGAATTCGTTGGTGAAACTTCGCTCGTTCATACACTATGTTCCGTTTCGGCACAAAATGTTCTTCGAACTTTTTCACTATTACATCGAATTTTCTACGATCTTCGCCTTCAGCAAACGTAAGCGACTTGTACACATACTCTGCCTCGGGTCCCATACAGTAGATCAACGACGAAATCTGTACCTCTTCGCCATCTTTGTTCAATTTCGATGCGAGACGGTATCTCATGAACCGTTGCATCCATTCTGTCCATTTTATCGGACGACTAAAGTCAAAACTTTCCGGCGGACTAAACTTCGACATTTCAGCAATTTAATGCCAACAGCGTTCGTTAATGTTTTACTTCTGACACCATGTCACGACTAACCAACACGATGTTGTGATACATATGTTATAAGACTCCTTTTTGACACAATAATAATCCAATTCCATAATAACAATTAACTTGCCGGGTATGCAAATAATCCAGTGCAACTTGTGAACAAGAGTGATCAACAATAAAGAATGTCAGCAAATATCAACAGCTAGCTGATCATTGACGTGACAATTTACTCACCAATGGATAAGCCATCGGTTATCAACTTCCGGATTCCGTTGAATGATTCCGTTGGATTCCGTTGGATTTCAACATGTGAAGGGTCTTATATTCAACAGGTGAATAATGATCAGGATTATGGTGGGTCGTTATTCAACGACTTATGTTATGTTACAGATTTAAAAGCAACCCCATTGAATAATGACCCATGTGATATATATATTTTCCCAAAAACATATGTCTGTGTGTTTCTGTGTGTGGGGCGGGTTGAGGTGAGTACTCGTAGGTTTTGTGAATTTCTATCAGCAGAGAATTCTAAGTGTGTGGAATACGACAGGATAGGTTGTATCCGTATACTTACAAGGGAGTTGAGGATTCTTTCGAATTCGGGTAGAATTATTATTATTATTATTCTACCCATATTTTCTCTATTAAATCGAACAGAAGAAGATATTGTGGCCTCACTTACCACACATGGTACAAACGTGTACTAGCCGACACAGATTATCTCTTTAGCAAGTACCATAGTTGAACCTTCTGCATATCTCATCACCGCCCGCAGTAAACGGTCCTCTTGACCGCTGGCCAGGACTGGGTGGACGCTTTCCTAGACTCAGTCCACCGTTCATCTGCCTTGGCATCTTTGTTGTTGAATTGGCCTTCGGTATCGGCTGGAATTCACAAATATCTTGTAACGCATTCCCCCATCAAATCTGTTCTTCAAATAGTTTAGCCAGATTATTATATTCTTGGTTGTACAATAGCATCACCATCTGAAACTTCTTTTTCTGTCCTTGTTCTTTTCAATCCTGGTGGGGTAGATTCATTTTAAAAAGTAGATACGTGTGTATCTCGTTATAATCCAAGTCACTGGTCATGACTACATGTGCAGACATGTAATAAAAGAAAAGGGCCGACCCAAATCTGTAAATTCAGCCTCTTACGTTGTCAGCTGGTTGTAAGTAATAATCATAGCCAATATTACGGTAGTTACCAACTTGGCCTGGAATTCTTTTGTCGACTTGCCACTTCTTTTGAAGTAATGCTTTCTTTGAATTTTAAAATACAACTGTGACTCTAATGTTATTTCAGTAGATTATTTTCAACGAATCTACTGATCCGTGCAAAAAGAAAATACAAATTTAGGATGTGAGGACATTTTATTCCAACAAGCTTACAAGGTAATTTGACAGTTAACAGTTACGGTCGCCGAAAGATCACGTGCAACTTTTCTTCCTTTACGAGTCGGAACTGAATGGGACGTTGTTACTGTGGCCGACGGTGGTTCGTGTGGTCTACGTCTCCCTTGGATAACGCGACTGACGTCTTCCTTCTGTTGTTCAGAGGTACGTTTATATGCCTGAACAGCATCCGACGAGTGGCCAGTGGTCTCCCTTATCAGCTGATCGTCAACATTCTGGCGGAACAGCCGGGTGTCTGCTGATGCTCTCAGAGAATGGTTGGACCGGAAGCCCGACAAGCCTGACTGGCTTTTCAATCGCTGAACGGTTGACGTGATCTTGTGGATTCCTATCGGTGCAACACCATACCACTGGTCTGGTCGAGTCTTTGTCAACGGACGAAGATATAAATCGACAGCGTTGCGTGGACTGAAACATACAAATGTAAACATAATGTAATGTACGTTCACCGAGCAGAAAAAGGTGCTCATTACCAGCTCTTGAGAGAAAAGTTGAGGCCAATCAAATACAACACAGTATCCAATGATTATTGAGGATTATCACCTCCAAGAATATTTGTATCCCAGAGTACATTCTCTTCATCTTCAGTAATAACTTACGCTTGTTTCTTGTTTGTACCAATTCCAGAGGAAGCTCTTTATCACATGATACCATCCGAAGTTTTGGAAATAGGTTTGAACACGGGGTCTGTAAGTAGTTCGGTCCTGCATGAGGAGACTGTTTCTCGTCGTCAACAAACTCAGATAGAGGCTGAGGTACTACCTGAGCCTGTCGACGACGAAAAACCAGTCACTAAGGGTAAAACTGCTTTAAATCATGGCATCAAAACTAAGTTCTAGCTTCTCTTAAATATATAGATTGCACTGTCCTGAGCTTCTTTTGTAGGTGTTCACGTTCCTTATTACGTGCCACGTTTTCTCTGCATTTGTTCTTTTTATTTCCCCTATATGTTTTGACATCTCAGTATTCTTTTCGTACTTGCTGTGCTTGAAGGATTTCTTGTGATTGGCATATCTTTCTTTGAAGGTTCCCCCTGTGAGGCGTATGTTTGTCTTACTTGGTGTGTTAACAGTATGCACTGAAGCATTGTATATAACTGATTTGGTGGGGCAGTTTCCCTCAAGTGGGCAATCGTTCTTATTTCTGCAGCTGCATTTTTTCTTTTCATTTACTTAGCCAGCCATCTCTTATTGCATTATTCTCTTGTTCCAAGAACTGTGACAAGGGGAATCCCCTAATTCCATAGTAAATTTTCCTTCCATAATTAAAATCTCCTTTAGCTTTCTATTTGCCTGCTCCTGCCTGTGACGATTATTTTATCGTGGTGTTGTATGATCGATTTAATGTTCTTCATACAGCTGTGGCTTTGACGTTGTTCCTGTTGAAGAGTTTGTGGTACTGGCTGCCAGTTTGTGGTACTTGCTGCCAGTTTGTGGTACTTCTTGCTGCCAGTTTGTGGTACTTCTTGCTGCCAGTTTGTGGTACTTGCTGGCAGCCAGGGAGAGCTTCTTTATCAGCTGTAGGAATGTTTTTCCCACTTTTGATTTTACATTCTTGCTGTAAGGCGGGTTGAACCATGTGATGTTCCTAGATACCCGCAACAGTGAGGAGTTTAAAAGACCTTAAGTCATGAATGACAGTAATATATATTTACATGTACTTAACAATTAAACTATTGTCATGTTTCCTTAAAAAATAAAAAAGATTTATTGGTTTATATAGTAAACATGTGAACAAATATTTCCAAAAGATTTATTGGTTTATATAGTAAACATGTGAACAAATATTTCCATAAACGGTACATAAAAGATAATAATGAAACGTGATGACACTATATAATGACATGTTCCATAAACATGCATTGGTCATATGATTTGTAAACGCTAATGAATTGCATTTGTTTTTTCTATTTCTTTATCTCTTGTTTGTTCAACTCCCTTGTCTTCAATGATACGATGTCTCAACATTATAAAATGCCCCCCCCCCACTGAGATTCGACACAGCGAGGTTTGACTGAATATAGATACAGGAATAAAATACTATAGCTCACCGTTTGATTACTGTAAATCACAAAAATAATGCATCACTAATTTAATGCGACCTCTAGATTTTAGACGTAAATGCAACACCAATAAAATGTGAACGTCCACGAGTTGTTTGTTTTATATATAGTGATCTAATGTTACCTGTTTTATACATAGTGATCTAATGTTACCATATGTTGCTGGAGTGATGCATGCATGTAATGTGTTTTTTTGTTTTTGTATTAAATATTTTGATATAATTGCCCTTGTATTTTCTCTTGTTAATCTTCAAAGATTACAAAAGGAAAGAATGATTCAATTATTTTTAATGTGCACAAGTCTCGCATCTTCCCAGAACAGTTTCACACTACTAGGAACCACCAGGATGCAGTATCAAGGCATGGCGAATTTCTGCAGATCCGTGGAAATCCACATTCATTTATCCAGGGTCAATTTATTTGCATCCCACAGACCTTGGACTTTCCGCTGAAACAATAATTGTCTGTTGCCATGTGCGAGTTTTATCTAGTAAATATTACAATGTGCAGTTGTCATTACCAGTCACAGCTTGTAATTCACTAATGTAGCCGGGTGTGATAGAAGATTCTCCTACTGGTCTTGACCAGCGGGTTTACCCCTTTGGCTCAGTTGGTAGAGCAGTGGACTCGCAAACCTGTTTCAATGGCGCCCAACGTGTACGGTATTCGAGTTGTTCCCGATGGTCTGTTCTCGTTGAATTGTCCCACAGAGAATTCCTAGAAGTAACTGAATTGGAGGACAAGTCACCATGTGGAAGGGGAGAATGTAGCCGGGTGTGATACAAGATGCTCCTACTGGTCTTGGCCAGCGGGTAGAGCGTTGGACTCGCAATCCAGCAACTCTGTTCAAATCCCAAGATCAGCAGTGGTCCTGTTTCACTTATAACACGATTTGTCAGTTTAGGGCAGCAGAAAACCCACATCCGTAGCGCTGAATGTTGCAGTAAAGCAGCGAGCACCGGCTGGTACTAACAGACTAAGAACAGCAATATACTACAACTTGAATGAGCTCAGTATAGGACAAATCACAAACAAGTACAACATACTTTCATTTGTTTTTTAATAATACAAAACTGCTACACTGTACATAACTATACAATAGTGAGTGATGATGATGATTACCAACATGCACGAGAAACAAAATGCATAGAAATGAATGACTGTACAATTAGTAAATAACAAGAAAATTATATCTTTGCAATTTCGTGATGAACAATATTCATTATATACCGTA
Organism: Lepetodrilus elevatus; assembly: GCA_034780755.1. Lineage (NCBI taxonomy): Eukaryota > Metazoa > Mollusca > Gastropoda > Lepetellida > Lepetodrilidae > Lepetodrilus > Lepetodrilus elevatus. The sequence goes on along the minus strand of JAVCKZ010099323.1, from coordinate 2,262 downwards.
GTGCAACTAAATGTATATTTACTTATAAATTTACAATTGATAGTAAGTTATGATCACTGTGGAAGGGGTCTAAAACAATATTGCTACAGTTAATAAATAAATTTCACTATTTTCAAAATCTGGATTCTATTAATATCAATTGACAAACTGACTACCGCAAGAAATGACATGTACAAGGTAATGTACACGACGTGTATCGAGGAAAATTGTGTACTCACCTTATATCATTAATGTGGCATCATGCATGTAAATTTTGTGGAAATTTCATAAAAGTTTAATGTTAAAGTTGCTGAGTTCTGTCCTGTCTGCATAAACATGACGTAATACATTGACTTTGAAAAGAAGATTATTTTACTTTTTGTGTGCATGTTGAAATGAACAATCTATGAAGATCCCTTGCAGGGCTGACTTGTTTCATGATTGCCTACAGACTTGGACAGTTGGATATTTGTAAACAATGGCAAGACGGTGAATAGTTGTAATACAATTTTCACAACACGTAAGGAAGCACAATCACCAATATAAACTATTCTCCAAGAGAAATAATTTGAGTATATTTTAAGTAATCGCCATACACCAGTTTCAACGACAGATATCCAGGACAAATTTATTGACAAAATAAAACATATAAAATAAACCTGTGTATTATACATACAATATGTATCTGTCAAACCTGATACTAGCAACATGTCAACTGTAAATACCTGGTAAACTTTCAGAATATTAACAACTGCCGATGAGTAAATGCTACATTAATGTTAAAACGCTTTTGACATTTTATTGTTTGGCTGGCTCTAAGGACAACATATTTAAAACCAAGATTACTTGATTCGAGATAGGACTGTGTACAAGCCATATAGACCTTCCAGTACTTCATAATAATACTCTCTGTTTTGTTCCACAGATTGTTCCTAGTTGTAAAGAAAGCACTATTTGATTTCCTACTCTTTCCGCACTGTATACAACTTAGCTGATCTAGAATAGGTGGGCAATAGATAGTTCATTTTCAACAATGTTACATTATACATGAATTCTGATATGTAAAATATACATCTACTGAATCAACCTGAGATTTAAATAACGACAAAATGTAGTTGGCTACCATGATAATCTACAAATCAGACATGAACATATACATTAATTATCATCCAAACATTACCTGCTCGATTACACATCTTTAGGGCATCTCAGGTTGCCTTCAGCACGGAGAGGGTTAAACATTCACTTACTTGCTTGAGAAAGTGGCTGTATATAGAAGACCACATGTATGTGATATACTATTAAATGCATTGTTGAGGGAGATATCGAGACCCAACCGTTCACATCTCCCCATTTTTCTGAGCACTTGTTCGATATTTGCCGTATATTTGTGAAAACAGTAGCTTATCCAAGTGAATAATACCCCTGTTGCAAAATCCTGTATCCATCAATGCAAAACAATGACACTAAGATGAATGAAAACAATGACACATAGCAGATGAAACATTAAGTACAAATAGTGATGAAGCAACACGTGTCACATATAAATAATAACTACCGTCACATTCTACTTGATATGACAATATAACATAACATGGACATATTGAAGCATTGATGATTACACCAAATTTAAAATACATGTATGTGTAAGAATATCCGGTATACGTTACATAATAAATAATTGTCTTCACTTAATATAAAATGGGTTTGAAATCCATTTAAAAAGCTTTATAAAACCTCAAACATTTTGATTATTTAAAAACAGTAAATTGAACATAATTAATAATAAATGAGAATGATATAAACAAACTGGTGGGCAACCATGAAAGATATATTTACACAATCTAAAATTACTCTTTTTTAATGAAATGAGCTGCCAGAAAATTGGCCGGTGAACGTTGGTGATCAATGAAAATTGCACTTTAACAGTTGTAACACTGAAATGTTCCGACTTAAAAATATGTAACTCTATATATTATACTGCCTGGATTGTGTTCACCAAACTACCACAGCGCTGCGAGAATGGTAACAATCCTTATGGTGCTACGATCTTTCTGTAGAGCATCCAGCACTGGAGCTCTTCAATACGAAAACACAATAACACCAACTCCCACTCTTGTGCTATACCACACCACTGCTAATGCCGAGTTCAATGCACCATAGAGATGTGCCGTTTTGTACAGACGAACCCTCAATACTACTCCAAGAGCGTTTTCGATTATGATATCCTCGTTGTCGGGGCAAAATGTATGCGCATGCGTAGTGAGTATTCCCCACGATAAC
>JAVCKZ010099312.1:0-11072 GCA_034780755.1 Lepetodrilus elevatus | reverse complement strand
TTATTATTATTATTATTAATTATTATTATTGTTATTATTATTATTATTATTATTATTATTATTATTATTATTATTATTAAGATCGTGTACTTTCCATTTTTAACTCCAATTCGGTCCAAAACAATTACTTGGTCTGATATTTTACCTTTGTAACTTAATAATGTACAGATTGTGTGAATGATATATCAATGTCGAAATATATGTAGGCCTACTTGTTAAAACATAATATGTATCAGTCTATGCAAGGAGGGGCACGCCCCGTGATGACCATGCACACGTGAACTGAACAAGTGTTTCCAAGTTTTCATTTCGTTTTATACTGTGGTCGCTTTCGAATGCATTAGTAATCAATATATGAGCTGACCTCGACTGAATTAGCGTCTTGATCCCCCGGGAGTTGATCGTCATGACTCTATCCAGTAACCCACCATCGGACATCAGGTTGTGAGTGATGTCGCTGAAAGATAATGCTTACTTGTAAAATTACTTTTTTTAACGTTCATAACTTCCAGTTCATTTACATGAATAAATCAACGGAATCGCACGTTGTGCCTTTAAATAGTGATAACGTGATGATTGATGTTTCATTAATTCAACTGAATGACGTTTTCCATATTTCATTATCATATTACTGATTTCATTGGCATGTACATTGGCCACAATTACCGTGAAATGACAAAAGTAATGTCCACTCGATCAGTAAACGTTATATATTTATTTCATTACCAAATTAACAAGGGAAGTAATTTAATTATAGAATTAATTTACGCATGGATATGTGAAAAGGGTAAAGTAAAGCAGAAGTAAGGTAGCTAGAGTACGGGCGTACTGGTTGGACGCCATTAGGTTGGTGAAGTACGGGGCCATCAGCTTGTGTAGAGGGTGCGAGATGGACAGCTGACGATGTAGAGACAGGGCCACACTTTCCATCAACAACGAGCAGCCTGTCGAGAGACGCAGATGCGATGCACAATAATTATACTCATCAACATTAACGTTTAAATGTTTTTAAAACCTGTTGGCCCTTAACAAATTTTACTTCGCTGCACTGTATTACGAACAGCTAATCTGGCATGTGAATGAACATATTATAGTGTGTAGTGCAATCTTTTATTACTGTTTTTTAAATGGATATATTATTTTAACTATATGTTTATGTTAGTAAACCTCAAATATGCAGTAATTTATTTTAAATAAACATAAACAAAAAATTTAAATATCGATATGTGATAGTTGTATCTGTGTAGTGAGTAGGTAATATTGTGATATGGACATACTATTATGTAAGTATGGAACGCGTAGTAGAAGAAGAAGAAGAAGAATACATATTAAGGATTTCATTAGTGCCAACGTTGAACGAGGTGATAGTAGATCGGCCTTTTTTCCCAAGGCTTATGGACTGAAATCTGTCTGAGTTTGCCTTCATTTGGTTGTCCTCGAACCACTGCAGTGTAGAGTTGCAGTCTTGTTCGAGGACAGACCTAACTTTGTCAGGATATCTATGAGAAAATGACAGCGTGTGTAGCATAATGTATCTATGTATCTATGTAATTGCGGTGTACTGAGCTAGACGTACCTATGTAGGTAATTGCGGTGTACTGAGCTAGACGTACCTATGTAGGTAATTGCGGTGTACTGAGCTATACGTACCTATGTAGGTAATTGCGGTGTACTGAGCTAGACGTACCTATGTAAGTAATTACGGTGTACTGAGCTAGACGTACCTATGTAGGTAATTGCGGTGTACTGAGCTAGACGTACCTATGTATGTAACAGCCATGTGGTAGTTGGCCTCGGCGTTGTTGTACCAAATCTTGGCCAGCTGCCAGACCATCTTGTCATCAGAAGGAACAAACACCTGCACAGATGTAAGTATGTATACTGGTACACTTCCTGTGTTGTTTATTGTCAGTTGTGACATTCTTGGTACACAACTCACAATTTAACAGTACATATTTTAATATAGATCAGAAAAGCCGTACGTGGCCATCCACATGTTATTACTAGTCTGGCATTACCGGGAACAACACTAACCGTTGGAGATAGCAGCTGGAAATATATTAGCGTGGATGCATTTTCCTCAGACATCTTAGAAATAATTCGTGGTAAGTGCATTTTATTAAGATCACTTGTAATTTCTCATTTACAAACCTCAGTAATTAGTGTGTGGACGTAGGTTAGATTTATTGCGATCGGATTATTGTAATTTAATTTGACGACGTATACATTTGAATGAATAAGGTATCTCCAAAGCAATAATGTGGCTATCTGTAGACAAAAGCTTGCAATGCATGCAAATCCATAGCATTATATAAGGAGTAATGAAGATTTAACTTCACAGTCGGGCAAAGTTGGCCGATTGTAAGGGAAGTCGTTTGTCTCTGGTTGACGTAAGTACAGAGCTGTCCCCTGTGCATAATGGTGTTTCGCAGAAATGACGTAGACATTTTCCAGGTCATTGTACAAACTAGCTCATTCCAAAATGCTTCCAGATAACTTTGGCTGAGCAGTTGAACAAATAGTGGGCATACGACTTCCGAAACGTTACTCCATTAAGTCCTGACAGTGGCCGACGTCGGGCTGGGCTAGGACTAGACTATGCCTCGAGCGTACAGCTTGTTCTATAGCAGTAGAAGGTCAGTTACACGGACATACTACTTTGAACTATGCTTAATTGATATTACCAAAGATCAAGTTCGTGTATAACACTTCTCCGTCGTACTGTGTGCAATTATACTCGTACAATTCCCCATTCTTATAAATAAAATATGAATGTGGGTTAGTTTAACACAGTATGTCAATTGATTAATATTATAGAACAATTAAATGTTGCTGTAGTAAATATATACTAGTATATAATATGTGTATAATCTATTTGTTAACTTTGTGACGCATTTATTATTTATTACGAACTATTGTTATTAATTTTATTACCAAGTTTATACAATTGAGACTGTAATTAGGACACAAACTCTGGCACCGGAAGCCTGGCACCGGGAAGCCAGACACCGGAAAAGCGCCAGGCGAGACTTACAGTGCCTGTACACATAGTCACGATACGTACCGGATTGTTGTCGCTGGGATCTTGGAACAGTTGTATGGCCACGGGCATCAATGCGTTTCTTTTGTCCAGGTAGAACAGAGCGAACGGAGAACAGATCTGGTAAAAGTGATAGATGTATATAAACCGGAAACGAATCTATATGCATACGCCAAAAACATACAGTGTAGAAAACAACAACATTCTATTAGAATCCTTCGTGCTGGGCATCAGTTCGTAAGTCCATTGCATGAAACACTTTCATCGCTACAGTATTTGAGAATATCATTAGCTAAAACTATCATAGCGATAAAAGTGGTTCGTGCAACCAGATTTACATTTACAAGGTCCCTAATTTGACTTTCAATCAATTGCGGCTACGAATGTTCTGAGCAACGGGGCACTGAACACTGAACACTGTATAAGTGTGCTAAGAAGACGTGAACTGCCACAAGTACGTCAAGGTTACGTCATTGTGTGGGTGGAGTGCTGGCACCTACCGTCGTCCCTGTGGCGTGACTGGCTTTCTGCATGGTGTCCAGGTTACAGATGTAGATCTTCTGAGCTTTCATGGCGGCCTTCAGTGACATGCCTTCCAGGAACGGTTTGACCATACTGTCACTCACGTCGAACCTGCAGCACCATGTACACGAATACAGTAGGAAGAAAGCCAGACACGACCTCGCTATTGACGAGAGTAAACTGCCGGGATCAGATAGTGAATACGTATGTGTAGCCGTAGAGTGAGAGCAGCAATTCCAGAGCATGTCGTACGCACTAGATCATCTATTTATAAATTATATACATGTGTGTGTGTGTGTGTGTGTGTGTGTATATATATATATATATATATATATATATATACATTCATAAATTAATATATAATTTAAATGAATGGAGCTAGTCTTCACAATCTGGACCGGACATTCTGATGTGTATATTTATCACCTATTACCAAGCGTCTCAAGCTAACACGTACATCCTCAGAATTACGGTTTCAATATTTCAAAAGAGCAACATATTGGATGTTGGATCAACATTCAGAGGCTACCGAGAGGCTGAGGAGGTGATGCTTGACCGTGTTTAACAGTAGAGGCTCAAATACACGTGATTGATTGTGTAAAGCTTCTATCTTTACCAAGATTGATGTATGTTATTATCAGCATATAAAATAGATTTAAAATATTGACATGATACTTCCAAATTTTCATCCTTAAATACTGTGTTTTATACACACACGTTCTTGCATGTATCAATCTAATGAAAACTGCTGAAAGTCGATCATATAGTTTTACTAGAGTTATGTGGTAAATAGACTCGTCGGTATGTGATAAATAGACTCGTATGTGATAAATAGACTCGTCGGTAAACTGATATTGTGCTCGGCAAAGCATCGCACAATATCAATTTTACCAACTCGTTTAATAAATTCAGCATTAAATGACCACTCATGTTAGATCCTCTATTTAAAGACCGAGAGCTGAGTAGCCCTACCATACACCACACACACACGCACACACACGCGCACACACACACACACAGACGCGCGCACACACACACACGCACACACGCACGCACACACACACACACACACACACACACACACACATACACCTGGACAATGTGTTATTGGTACCAGACTGTTCACTTGCAAATAAACTTTTTTTCCGGGAACATAATTTTTCTTGTACTGAACATTTTGGAACCAATGAAGAATTGTCCTGCACTGTATATTGCTGCCCAGCTCCCGGGCTACCGGCGTATGTATTACAGCTGGAAACATTCAAGCAGTATTATAATTGCACTTACTTTTTCGGAATGGATCTACACAATCTAATAAGACCAGGGTTAACACCATTCAGACGCTGGTCGCCAAAATGCCAATCCTCTTGCCAAACCAACTGGCACTGAAATATACATAGGCCGGGAATTCGAATGAGATACATTCATTTCCATGTAGCATTGCTCATTTGTAACATGATTTCCTCAAGTACTAACATGCTGCTATTTCTCGATCGATACTTCATTTAGATTGACGTCAACATACACCTAAAAGCTTCACAGTGTCTCAGAATGTTTTAGAGTACAGCAAATGCTAAAAAAAAAACACCATTCAATTATTGCATTTTTTTTGGTATGTAAAATGACAAAACCTTTAAACTTGACAGAGCAATGGAATGCACCACGCTAAGGATTACTCTCTGCCGTTGGATACTGAAAGGAACACCAGGTATTACGTAACTGCGGCAGTGTTTTGTCGGAGTACCTTTGGTATGGAGAACGCCTCGCTGTAGTAGATGTCGCTGATGTCCTGGACTGTGTTCCATTTGTCAGCCTTCAGCTGTTTGGACAACGTGGCCACCAGACTTGATAGGTCCAGCCTCTGTTGGTACATACACTATGCTAGTACACTATGCTAGTACACTATGCTAGTACACTATGCTAGTACACTATGCTAGTACACTATGCATTACATAATTCACAATTTTAGTTTACGTTACCAATAGGGGTGTAACGATAGATCGAACTATCGATAGATCGCAATAGTGAGTGAGTGGTCCGATAGCAATACATCGATAGTAACTTGAACTATCGATTATTCCATCGATAGTACCATGAACTATCGATAGTTTCGATAGTGTACTATTTTTAAACACTAAGACCAAAATAGTTGAAAATTATGTTTGGAGTCCGAACCATTTGCAGATTTGTAACATGGTCATAACATAATTTAATACAGAAATCTAGCGTATATGTACATTCGCCACTATATTACAGACGTTTAAATAATAATTATCCATCTTTAAGAGATTTATTATTTTAAAACAAACTATCACAATACTTAGCTCAACTATTGCAATACTATCGCAATAGTATTGCAATAGTAGAATTGGCCTCGATAGTCACCTACTGTACACTATGCATTACACCAGACGTGTGTATGTACACTATGCACCAACACAAAGCATCTAACTTACTACTGGTTAAACGTAAGGAAAAGAAATGTGAACCAACCAAAATGCCCTGATATGGGGCTATAGATGTCAATGCCCGTTCCTAATAATATTAATAACATAGCATGGCGTTGACAATATGTATGAATTACAGTAATATGATTTCCAATGTTATTATAACTATAACCTCTGTGTTGTGTACGTGCCGGGAAATGCCTCCTACGGGAAATATTCCTCTCCTTACTCCAAAACGTTTCTATTTTAAAACTGCTGAAGCAGTAGCGAGGAAGGACAGCACCATTGAACACTGATAGGGGATAACACCTTGACCATCCCCGAGGACGACACAACGCAAAGCCACCATCTTGTGACGGATCATGATGCTGCTGCTTCAAGTAAAAGATGTGAAACCGTAACAGTTCGTCCTTGTTAATCGGCATATGTGTGCGGGGTAACAAATGATGAGAAGGTTCATGTTCCAGACGCTACGGGGCTCTTACAAAAACCTAATTACCCCATGCGATTTCGTATGGAAATTCTCGTCATTGAATCTTCCGCCGAGACCAAAGGTCTATTTGTGGGCATTGATGAAGCCATACTCTTCAATAGCGTCGGTAAACTTCTTGTCATATGTATTTGTACACTACTGAATGTGATGTTGACGCACTGGTGGTAGCTGTCGCTCAGTCGCTAGTTGTATACCACGTGCTGCCGCAGCAGTGTCGTCACAATATGTTAGTACAACAATGCATAAATCTGCTCCCCAAAATCACTCGTGTCAAGTTGAGTCTTGTTGTATGGGGAACACTCGAGCATCAGTGCAGAGGCCTGTTCAGAAGGGAAAGTTTACGCGAGTTCACGCGTGACGTCACATATGAAGGATGAATGTTTCCAAGGCGATTTCACGCGTGTACTCGCGTAAACTCGCCCTCCTGAACAGGCCTCAGGTTGTATCATACACTGTGATTTTTGATACAGTAGACATTCAGCTGACAATCTAGCGATGACCATATCCTTTCTCATTGCGCATTGCTTCCTCGATGTTCGTGCCTTGCAATTTCCGACAGGATTCCGTTATCGTAGGGGATACGAGACAAGACGAGACAAGAGGTGCTTTAGACGAGACGGTCGTACTGCAGTAGTAGGAATCTAGGATACGCGCCATGGTTTTACTATTACAGGGGATGACGTAATCTTGCATTTATTCCTCGATTACAATAAAATAATTTGGAGAATCACAGGCCTGATAAGATATATATACAGCATGTCGTAGTTTTATCTTACCTTGCTGTCTTCTGGAAATTCCTCATCGCTTGGTAGATGCGCCACCTGAACCAAAGAATCCATACCTAAGAATTTCTATAAATAATTACGACTAAACTCGATTACTAGTAATTCATTTTTTATAAACTTATTTGTCATTGATGTTGGAGCGTGTCACACTGGTAAAATAGACTGTTTATAAATTATACAACATGACTACTAAGACATTATAGATTGCTATTCCCAGCCCGTGAATATATCATACAACTCGTTGATTACAAACGTACCTAACTACTTCTCAGATAAATATGGTATCTAACGGACACTCCATTAATTTAGTATACTTTATGTAATATGTCTATTTTCAGACCTTGTGATATTTAAACAATATGTATTTATATTGAAAGTTTTACATTTATACACGGGATTTGACAAACAAGATAAATATATGATTATAAGTTTGTCTTGTATACTAGTATACCATTACACTGGAAGACATAGATGTTTCTCGTCCTCTACAGCTCTGGGTGTCGTTGCTCAGAACTATTGTAGCGGATTGTAGCCTACAATTAGTGTAAGGTCAGCGCTTTTGATTGTGGCGGGAGTCCAGTTAAAATTATAGCGCTACAATTTTCTGAGCAACGGACCCCTGGTCGAATTCCATTCTTGTGAGCATGTGCATGCACGTGAAGGATTGGAAGTGAAGTGAGTACCTGTACGGGCATGCCTGTCTCCCCATTCTCCCCGCCTGTGTTCGGCTTGTAGGTCCTCCGGGCATCATCCATCTCCTCCTCTCTCTGCTCCGTCCTGTCGTCGTCCTGGGGTAGCATGGTGTCGTACTTGGGGATCATGTAGCGGTAGCTGGGCTTAATCCACCGGTACACCGGGAACACGTCCTCCAGTTGGTTATCCCTGTCTTCCAGTGTAATGGTATCCACAAACCATGAACTCGTCATTCCCGGATAGTCGCGCCAAATCTCGATCTTTGCTATCGGTGACGTTAGGTCGGAGAATTTTCGGCAGCTAATGTCGAATACATCTCTCTTGCCGCGTTCAAATTCCGATTCTATGATGTGACTTAGCTGTATTTCTTCTGAAGTGTTCGAATCTTCATCATGCGCGACCATCCATACTGCAGCATTTGTTCCTGCCCGCCTCTTGTCTCCAGTCTGCACTGTCACAACAATGTCGCCGCTGCTGATGTTGCCCATCGTTGTCACCTACGACTGTTGGAGCGGGGCTCCTGTCAGGGGATAATGTCTGACTGAAGATCACTTGTTGAGAATATGTCACACTTTAATTCAACTGGCAACATCTGCCGGTGTGTCCATTGTGTTGTACGTTACTCGCTGTCACTATGAACGTGCTGCAGTTATAGATTTTCACGTTTTATTTTAAATTCAATAATAATATAATAGGTACACTTTCCATGAATTTATCAATATTGTCACTAAGATGAAGTATGTATTGTATGGCGCATTCGTGGAGTGGAATGGCGATGGAAAGGTGGGAGAATTTAAGGAAAGGAGGGGGAAACAGGGAAGGAGAAAACGACATTCCAAAATGTGTCTGTTTGTTGGTGTGGGTGGATGTGGATGTGAGTTTGTTGGTGTATGTCATACAGAAGTACACTTGAATTCCGTGTTCAACACACTTCACAAGATAGACCTACGTATACATATCCCTGACTGTCTGAATTATAGGTCCTCAAGTTACGCTTGAAACAAATAACAGCTCCAGGCTAATGGCCGATTCAAGTTGCATGCGGTTCAACTACTTGAGTGTGTCTATGTTAGAAAAATAACATATGATCGCTTTTGTACCTCCAAATAGCTTTTTTAACCGCTGTAGGATAGGTACAATTCCATTGCAGTTTATACTTCCTGTATATCCCGAATAAAATACTGTAAACTCTCACATTTCCTCTGGTTTCCTGACTAAGGGAGAACTCTAAGCATTGAACAAGGTCAAAGTAATATTTCACGACAACTGGCACACATTTGGGACCGTCGAGATAATTAATAAATATTAATATAAATATTACAATATTGATAACTAGTGAGACATGTGGAATAAGTAACTGGTTGTATAAAGTACTTGTGTAATCAAATCAAATGTATTTATTTTCAGGTAAAACCGTGCTAGACCGTATATATATATAGTTCAACCATTTGGCGGGGAAATGGTATCTTAAAGGCATGCCCTACATAATCGTTTTATACAAAAATGTTGACACAATTGTTTCTCTCACAGCGATATATTTAATTACAGGTGTCTACATAGTGCCACCTATTAAGACCAATAAATAGTGCGTTCGTATCATGATTAATCAATACGTTATCCTAGTTTGAACAAGGCGGGGATTAATCTAAAAAATACCAATTTGACGACTAATGATACGTAAAATATGTTCTACAAGATACTTTTCTTAAGACGTATTGCAATTATAACATGCTGCATTGTATGATTGTGTATTAATAATCTATATTGCATTGTTTTAGACCCATGGCCCAATAGATGTGTGTTTATCTGGGTGTACTGGGACCTACTACTTGAATGTTCCTGTATTCCCAGAGATAAAGGCCGAGTGCTTTGTAAGCTCATAAACTGCCGCACGCCGCACACTCCGACCAACACGCACGTAACTAGTGTATCATTCTTCAGATCATACATAAGCGGAATCGCGGACCGGATATCCGTATCAAAACAGAATCTGTCTTCATTATAGGTTGTTAGCGCTATTGGAAGAAGAAACTACACATGATTAACATGTCGAATTGATGGCTACGGTTTGTTTACAACTATAGTAGTGGATGCAAGATACAGCCGATATAGGGGATGATAACAGGATACAGCCGATATGTCGGGTATGATAACAGGATACAGCCGATATGTCGGGTATGATAACAGGATACAGCCGATATGTAGGGTGTGATAACAGGACAGTGTTTAATTTGTAATGTTATAGTGCAACTAAGTGTACTCATATTTTAGTTTCAGTATCATGCTGTATGTGTCTTGAGTATGTGTATACATGTAGGTGCACACGGAGTGACAGTTTCCCTGTAGCTACCAACCTATAGATTACGTATTAATATAATATTAATAATGTGTACATTCATAATGTGCTAAATCTGACTAATCTACGCTGGAAACTACATGAAATACCCTGGTCATAATTAGTTCTAGACTCCGTCGTGGTATTAACACGACTTACATATTTCACTCAGCAAATAAGTAAGCGATCTCTGCTGATTTTGGGGTTTACAGATCTAGCTTGTTAAAATAATGTTTAATTCATATAATGTGGAATATTCCAAGGATTTGACTGCAAAAACCTTCAATACATGTCGACTAGTTTGTGAGTATAATCGACCACTGTATGGTCATTTTAAAGGATGGCGTTCAGAACACATGGTCGTATTCCGTTATAGTAGGCTAGTTTACACTATTTGAAAATACTGGATTTCTCCTAATTGGAATACCAGAAGAAATATTGTAATGCAGGAATCTATAGTTTGCTGTATAAGTGCTACTTGTAGTGTTGGTGGCATGGACGTGCATGACATATGCAAAACGATACTGACTACCTCGTGTTGTATATGTCATCACTTGAACATGATTAATTGCTATTCTGTATGTGCGAATACATTCAATATGTTATGTCCTATATATTTTCCGATTTTATACCAAATATGGGTTAACGCATCCCCGAAACAGAGGTGTTGCTCCCTCTTGATTATTCTCTCTCTCTCTCTCTCTCTCTCTCTCTCTCTCTCTCTCTCTCTCTCTCTCTCTCTCTCTCTCTCTCTCTC
>JAVCKZ010099301.1:0-11073 GCA_034780755.1 Lepetodrilus elevatus | reverse complement strand
GCTGAAGGCGACTTAACTTGCCCGATCACATGCAGAAATAGAACACTTTGATTTTATTCAGCAGGGAGAAGGTTAATAAATTCAGTATTAAATTACCACTCATGTTAGATCTGAAATCAGATATTTATTGACACCAAAAGGAGATTACAAATATGAAATGTCGAATATCTACAGAGATTCATAAACAATATCAGAATCGTAAAATATCAGAATCGTAAAAATAAAATATCAGCCATTTATATGTCACCAAAAAGTCACTTTAAAAATATCAATAGCCATGGGGACATAATAAACACTGAGGCAATTAATTCAAAATTCGGAAGACATCGACCAATTCAACCTGTTATCATTGCAGTCCAGTCACGTGCACATAAAAACTAACAAATCAGAATTTCCAATGACTGCATTCGTCATCTGAACCAGCCAATCAATGAAACATTGATGAAATCGCTCCTTGAACGGAAAGTTCAATTGGCCCTCCAACGAACGGGAGTTTTAAGATCAATGGCCCCCGGCGAATCACCACAACAAGTTGGCAATTGCAAAACATATAGCGAGGTCAAGACGCCGTCGTCCTTGAGGCTCTCTCATAGTGTAAATACTACGTGAATTCCAGTAAGCTTAATATGTTTTATACTAGTATATAGGGCAAATACATTACTCCATCAGCCCTCTGATTATTTAAAGAAAATATATTTATTAAAATATGAACTAATGATACATCATGCCCCAGGAGTGAGTGATTATGGAATTTAACGTTGCTGCGGGAATCTTTCACCCATTTGCGACGATGGATTCTAGAATAGTACAATAATTTGTGGAATGGGTTCAAAGTAAATCACTTTGCTTGTGGGTACAATCCATTAGATGCAATCTTGCATTTCTTTTTGCTATAAACTACTCACTTCAAGCCCATAGTAAAAAGTACTTTAAATGTATGTATTGGAAACATAAGTAGCTTGTTTTGAATGCAATAATGTGACAGTTATTATGGAATTAATACTATTGTATGTGTCATGTATGTTTGATGATTCTTTACCACAAATGTGTCTGTCTGTGTGTGTGTGTGTGTGTGTGTGCGCACGAGCGCGCGTGCGTGCATGCGTGTGTGCGTGTGCGCACATGCGCGCGCACGCTTGCGTGCGTGCGTACGTGTCAGTGTTTGAAATTAAGAAAATTAGGGGGGTCATTTTCCATAGCCCCAATGTTAGTGGAGGTCACATACAATTTTCAGGGGATCACACATATATTTTTAATATTGCAGATTTGTAAATACCCTCCAGTTCCCCTTTAAATTCGAACACTGTATATTACCATAACAATTCTTCACTGCCATCACCTTCAGTTATTTAAGCGAAGATAATTGCAAATTCGTTAATGCCTATGGCCTCTCGAAATCCCTAATGGGCACTCTCTCTGGACGGTCTTAGACTAGCGATGCAGAACAGTTCTTCATCTCGCAACATTTGGAGAATTGATTGGTCATTTGGCAGTGAAATGGGGGTAAATAGAGACTGCATCCTATCTAGTCTACACAATATACATAGGTCCGTCTAGACGATCCTGGAACCTAATTCACCCCAGTATGACCTTTGACCTGCTCTGGTACGACCTTTGACCTGTTCCCATCTGCAGACGCATGAATATCGGTCTCCCCTACCGACCCCTAGTCCACGGACATTAAACGGTGATAGCTACAGGGCCAACTTGTAAATTATGGAAGTGAAATTGTTTTGGAAAACTAATTTACCAAGTTAAACAGTATTTCCAATCCTGGAAGATTTCAACATATTTCCAAGAAAGTGAACATAGAAAGTAAATTAGACATTTCCTCTTCCAGATTGAATACGGTTAAACGAAATTCTCCAATCCAGTTCATGATCATTCATCATGTTTCACAAAGGTCGCATATTGGCCATCGGTTTGTAAGGTTCTGAGTATTAAAATAAATGTATTTGATATATTTTGGTTCAAAGTCCATACTCAGCCAGGAGCTTAGGAGAAACATTCTGATCCCAACCATCGGCATGTTTTACTGAAAAGGAAAACAGTGCCTGGCCCTTTCTTCCATCCGAGTCTCTCCATCAGTGAGGGCTATCATCGAATCGTTTCATTCCATTAGATTTCTCCCAATTTCTTTTCATAGGTCATGATCAACACTGGATCCAGGTCTGCTCTGAATTAGGTCGCCAAGACTCAATATTTGACATCCACCATCGACAGTTAGTTTTTTTCTCTCAGCTCTGTGGCTATTTCTCTAATTACTTAGCTAGTTGTTTGGGTGTTTGGGGATAAGAGTTTTGTCGTGAGACTGTAGCAATTAATAAACCTCTGAGAAGGCCAAGACTTTCAGCACGAAAAACAATTAAAGTTTTAGAATATCTGTGTTCCTGGCATGGAGATCCTAGCATTGTAATACCAGGAAGATATTGGATGACTGGAGTGGCCTACAATGGAATCAATCCAACATGGATATTAAATGACATGATGATGGTGAAGATGACCCATCTTTGCTGTTGTGCATGGTAGTGTGAACCACTTCCAGCAAAACATTGGTTGACCAGAATGACCTTCATTGGAGTCAGTCAAACATGGATATATTTTTTAAATCAGCTATGATCACTGATGATGGTGAAGACGACCAATCTTTGCTGTTATTCATGGTGATAGTTTGAACCAATTCAGAAACCAGAAAGACATTGGTTGACCAGAGTGACCTTCATTGGACTCATTGATGGTGAAGATGACCATTCTTTGCTGTTGTTCATGGTAGTATGAACCACTTCAGAAACCATTGGTTGACCAAAGTGAACCTTTCATGGAGTCAATCCAATTACGGTGAAGATGACCATTCTTTGCTGTTGTTCATGGTAGTGTGAACCACCTAATTGTCACCACATTCAGCAATACATTTTTATCCTATCTTATCTTCTTCTCAGTATGGCTGTCCATCCATCCACTCAGATTTACAAAACTCTGAGAAATCGTAGACAAATAGTTAAAAAAAAGAAAAGCTTTGATGTATCTAGAAATTGGCCCATAGCACTATCCTTCAAATCAATGGTCTCTCAGATCGTTAAATTATTACACTTGTTAAGCAAACAAGACTTGATCATGTCAATATCATTACCATATTGGTCATTGACATATCGTAATTACATTAGTCTAATGGTAGGAAATTCATCAGGTGGAAAATGAGATGATACAATATACTCAGAATAAAACAAGTTGTAATATTACACTGTTACTACTGTTAGTTTATTCTTGGTCCAATAACACTATTTGCCCATAATCTTCGGAACTATTTGCAGAAAATTAATTAATTCCTCTGTAGCTAGTTGATTTATATTAAAACAAAGGTGTACATAGGCCTATATACATGTAATATCAGATATTGTTAAAATTTAATACATTCAAAGATCCATATTAAAGACAGAGCTTTCATCAGAAATATTGCTGATTTGGCAGAATTTCCCATTGATAAAAACACTATTAATTTGATGTCTGGTTTGTTTTCTAGGTCACCTTTCATTTAATGTTGTAACTGGTATTTGAAATACTCGTCATTTATCTGCTCATTACAGAACATACAGACTCATTATACAGTCTTTCATGTGTTATCAAGTTAATAACGTTCCCAGTAATACATCCATATCCATCTTCCTTTACCTCCGTAAATTACCGTAATTCGGGGTTAGAAATTCCTGCTTACCAGACTGTCTGAGACAGGGTTCTATTACAAGAGCTATAATATTGCTCACATTTCGAACATTGTAATATTTGAGTCATTCAGACCTGGTGGCCGTTGCACGGCACTCTTGTAGGCTGCAACTATTGTAACGTCAACGCTTTCTATCGTGGCGGGAGCCCAGTTACAACTATTGTAGCACTACAAGAGCGTCGTGCAACAGGCACCAGCTGCTCTAGATAGTAAATAACTGTTTGAAAGGTTACCAATGGAGGCATTTCTTGCAATGAGTATAAAAAGATTCCAATGTTTTGTTATTGGAATTGTCATTAAGTCTGGCTGGTTCCGCCAGATATGCTTACATCCCCTAATCATTGGTTAGATAAAGAAATTAACAGACCTGCATGCATCGTATGGATTTTGCTGTTATGTAGCAGTACAGTCGAATCAATATGACACTCGCAAATGTATTAATCTGTTTGTGAATTATAAATGAGATGGATTTAATATACAGTTTACAGAAGTGAGTCCTTTATCACGGAGAATTAACCTGAGTGGCGGTCGACAGAAAAACATGCTAGATATGGATGTTATTGCCAAAAGAATGTAAAATTGGCATCGACGTATGCAGCAATTTTTTTAAAGAACCATAATTGGATAGTTCACTGTAACAAAATACAAAGACCGTGAGTGCCCTTGAGAAATATAGAAGAAGTCTACTGTATAATGATTACCAACAAGAAATAACAGAAAAAATGTCTACTCTATCAGGATTACCAACCAAGCACGGTCTTGGAAAATTACATCTCTACAGGATTACAGTGAAACTTAATAAGAAGCAATATTTTCTAATAATTTTAAATTTTTTTACTGACCAAATTTTGTACAAGGGAAATAAAAAAAAGTAAGCACACAAAAGAATTTTGAGATGCAATATCTGATGTCGTACTTATATTAGTCCATCAGTAAGTTTGTAGCTGTTCAATTTATTAGAAAAACATGAACATTTACAATGATCTATGTGCACATAATTAGAGACAGGCAAACTAAAGTACAAAATATGGTTTTAAATTAAATGGTAATTAATGAAGAATGTAAAAATAAATTTAAAAAATGAAAAAATATTAGTGTGGGCGCCATTTGTCACAGGACCTGCCGATCCTGAGATTCGAACCCGAGTTGCTGGATTGTGAGTCCAACGCTCTATCGAATGAGCCAAAGGGGTAACCCCTCTGGCCTAGACCAGTAGGAGCATCTTATATCTCACCCTGCTACAGAATAATTATAAAATAACAATCCATTTTTTTTTCAAGTCATTTTCTGCAATATTCTGCAAATAATTTGGGTGTTTCAACTATTAAGGGTTCAAATTATTTTAAATATTAGGGATTAATTGAGCATCGATCATTTTTCCTTGCGATTGATTTATCCTCATTGGAATATCATCGATCAATACACAGATATTTTTCCTGATCAACACATCACCGACAAAGATCAGTACAAATGTACCAGGAAACAGTAAGCAGCATCACACCCACTAATGGCAGTTGTAGAACATCGACTCCCTGACAAACGGCAATATTTATTTATTTATAAACAATTCCTTAACCGGAAAGCACAGTGATGCATACATAGCTATCCTCTATTTATTCTTTCCATTAAAAGGAAAACAAATTAGTTAGTGCAGCCATGTCAAGCGTCCCCACTGCTTCAATCACAGTCATTGTGGTTATGGCAGGGTGAGGTCTATTCCTCGGACTCGAACCCAGACTTAAGATCTATTCACCGGATCCGGACCAATTCTCAGCAATTTCATGAATAAAATATTTTGGGTTATGTGAGCCAATCAGATTGCTGGGAATTGGGTCTGGGTCCAGTGGATAGAAGTTGCAAGTCCAGGTCCAGTGAATAGACTGCAAGTCCAGGTCCAGTGAATAGACTGCAAGTCCAGGTCCAGGTCCGGTGAACAGATCACATGGCTGCATCCAGTTCCAGTTCCGGATCCAGTGGGCCTATTCTCGAAACGTTCATACAAACTTCTTAGCCTAAGAACAGTTCGTAGCCATACTATAAGAATATTTTAGAACTGTTCTTAGGCTAAGAAGATCGTAAGAACATTTCGAGAATGGGGCCCCAGGTCTGGGGAATACATATCACCTTATAGCAGCCTGAAAGTCTCACAAAGGTCAGGCTTGCAGTTGCACGGACAACTTTGAAATAACCCGATAGCATGAGATTGATACTAGGCTTAATCAGGTTTGCTATCTGGAGGCAATATGGCCTGGAATCAGAAATGTGATCACTTCTTATTACCAGCTTCTTTCTGGGAAGAAACACCCAGGCTGTAAATTATATATCTGGATACCGTAATCACTGCATGTATCGCAGGGAAGTGAAAACAAAACTGGTGGGAGGTTTTGTTGCTTCATTGTGTTTATCAAGGTGTAAAATGTTTTTTTCAGTAATTGAAAGTCTTGATTATTTCACCACTGGACAAACTTACCATCACGAATATATTACTAATTTATTTTGGTTGGTTGTTTTTTGTTTGGTTCATTGTTTGTCTGTTTCTTTCGCTCTTTTTTGTATTTATTTCATGCATATTAATTTTTAATTATAATTTGTGTAATTATTATTTGTATTTATATTTATTTATTTATTATTAGGTTTATTTATTTATTTTTATTAATATTTATAATATTTTCATTTTTTTATTTATTTATTCATTCATTCATATCCATTTATTCTCAATACATTCATTATTGTTATTATTTTTATTATTAATTTTGGAGATGGTAGAGCCACTTTGCCATGTTATACTCAATTAAAATTACTTCTACATTAATGCTCATTGTAACTAATCTAACCAGTAAAATTTCCAAATTAATGACAAGTCTCCTAGAACGAATCTGTTCCATGAGGATAACATTAAGTGTTGAGATCATCTCTGAGGCTTATCTTCCCGAGATAATCCGAGGTAACTAGTTTACACTTTTACATCAACCCAAATGCCGACAGTGTTGAAATGCCAAGGACCACAAAGGACTCTTATTGAAAACTTCTAAGAGAATTAGGTGGGATACAGCCGAGCGAGAACCTTTGTATAGTCTGCCACTCATGAATATCACATTTGGTGAAATTTGACTGTATTTAGTACATAGGGTGGAAGAATCAACCAGCTGAAACCATCTGTGATCCAATTCTGTGCTGCAACTATCTGTGATACAATTCATGTTGTATTACAATAAACAACATTACATTTGTTAATGATGTGGGCGTATTAGGATCGTATCTACACTAAAATAAATGTCCTTAATTTTAATAAAACATAAAATGACATTTCGTTAATTTTGAATAAGAAATGTTAATTACAAATTTAATTTAATTTAATAGTACAGGAATATTACTTCAGTGACCAGGTGCTTCTATTTTATGAAAAGATTACAGGTAATCCAGACATACATCAACGTTTTCATCATTTCTATAGTAAACCCATGGCGAATGCCCAGATTTAGGTCCAGACTACAATATGACCATTTCGTAAAAGGCAGACATATGCCATCCTGTAGAAAATAGCATAACCATAAGGTAATTGTAACTCCAAACTTAACCATAGACTACACAATGGCTACTATTGGAAATAAAATATGGTGTACACCTTTGAACATTTTATAAGAGAAGACACCACCATCACAAATTAGTCTAAAATATAACAAATACTATTTAAGTACACTGGACCAAATTTTAATACATATTCTGATGCATGGAGTATAATCACAAGTTTACAACCCAGATATGAATTATGTCCCGACCACTATTCAATAAGCGATATTAATTTACATTCACGAAATATGATCGCCTATCGTGATTATATAGTATTGTGGTTTGAGTGATGGTACACGCTGAAGAAATGCCACTGATATTTCCCATTTGATAAGTCATCAATTATTCATGCTTTAATCAGGCAATTTCAAAGGACACATCACATTTCCACTTCATTTCATCTGTAATTAGGCATGCCAGTCACATATAATTCACAATTCAAAGAAAGACTATTATATTCTTTAATTAGAACAATGTTTATTTCTCATAATCCTTTCTTTATACATTTTCCCCCCTTAACTCTTAACACTAACAAGTCTAAGTTGATGGAATTATTTATGGAAAATTGTGTTCAATTCGTCTAATGCACAAGCAATGTCAGTTCGCCATCAATAGTTATCCAGCTGAGATAGATGTTAGTAAATATTTCAACACTGGCATTTAACAGAACACAACGACATCAACATTATTGCTAATATGTGTCGATATTTGTGTGTGTGTGTGTATGTGTGTGTGTGTATGTGTGTGTGTGTATGTGTGTGTGTGTGTGTGTGTGGATGTTTGTGCGTGTGTGTGTGGATATGTGTGGATGTGTGTGTGGATGTTTTGTGTGTGTGTATGTATATGTCTATGTGTGTGTGTGTGTGCATGTGTGTGTGGATGTGTGTGGATATGTGTGGATGTGTGTGGATATGTGTGTGGATGTGTGTGTGTGGAGATGCCTTAAAGAACCATATATGTTCCTAATTCAGCAGAGAGGGTTAACTATGTGAATGCAAAACAACACTCACCCCCATGTGAAACAACATGAGTTACTACACTGTAAAATAATGCTTCGTGGTGACTTATCACATGTTTGTGTTTTCTAAAAAAAATATTATTCTGTTTGAGACTTTTACAACTTTTCTCTAGCACATTCAG
Organism: Lepetodrilus elevatus; assembly: GCA_034780755.1. Lineage (NCBI taxonomy): Eukaryota > Metazoa > Mollusca > Gastropoda > Lepetellida > Lepetodrilidae > Lepetodrilus > Lepetodrilus elevatus. The sequence continues at coordinate 2,642 of JAVCKZ010099301.1, read as the reverse complement.
AGAGCATAACTTTAATTCAATGTCCATGACATAAAATACATATATCACACATTTAACTGATTAACTAAAATATTAAAATAATTGACTACATATACTTTCAAGACAAAAGAATATACCGGGTACAACTTGAATACTTTTGACCAATATTTCAGCTGAATTTCGACAAAATCTGTGTTGATGATGAACTACAAGATGGCTGGCTGTTTAACTATACCAGGGATTGCCAGTTGTAAACCAGGAATTCCAGAGAAGAAATTAAGGAAACAAATCAACAATTCCCAAGTGCACTTTGCGTCAATTACCTTTAAAGCCCTATTTCTATTCACCACATTCAATGTTTGTAATGGAAACAAGTTACATATTACAGGCAAAGTTTGCGCTTGAATGCTCTATAATATTGGAACGTTCTACAAATCTACAAATATATTAGTGGTCCATTCATCATGCTTTCAAGCATGGACTTGGCAGATTATAGATGATTACTTTTATTTTTTTAAGTTAAACATGGTAAATTGTCAATGTATTTGACCCACTTACGATCCAGAGCATTTTCATTGATTCAACCTGATCAAGGCCACAAAAACACTGCCAATTTGTGTTCCAAATTGTGTTCTTTCTTTGGAAAAGAAAGGTAAAACCTTTCCTATATCACTGTAATGAGGAATATAACAAATAAAAGTAATAATAAATTGATTCAAACGCATTTCAGAAAGAAAAAATACTTTGAGTAAAAATAAGACATACTTTTCTAAGAAATATTAAATTGTGAGTTTTTAAATATTTTCGACTAGGTCATATATTTCATTATAGTGGTAGGAAGGTTTCTTACAACAGCCAGTAGCCACAAACATCCTCAATCATCCTTTCAAACTAACAAATAAAGACTTCCAGAAACATTCACAACAAAATTACATGAAATCTGTCCACCCTGGTTTAAACAACCTTAAAGTTTATAATACGACATAGTCATATATGACATAATATTCTCTCAATATCAATAAATATATTTCGGCTAAATATTTGGGTAATTCTATACATGTTCCAACAACCTTATACTAATGGTAATCGCACACAAATTCTGAATATATGAATACATATAACAATCCCATGGGCGTTTTGGAAGAATTAAATTTCCATTTGTCAAAACCGACATGCATAGACCCGCCACAACAGAAGAACCTCCCCTTATGGACTTAGGAATGTGTATATCGACATTATAAAAATCAATAGTTTGCACCATAGGATCCATACAGGGGAACATTAAATTTGTCATCGACTTTCACTGAAATATGTATGAAAAACTCTCGGAATGTGTGCGCAATTAGGGAACCGATCGATCGTACTATTTGTAATTGAGGTAATCAGATGATTTTGACAATCTATATTTAACATTCTGGGATCTAGGCAAACTGCTGTATATGTCACAAAATTAATATCCTAAAATAAATTCAAACAGGTCATCTCAGGCCATTATAGAATACATAAGAATGTATAATTATTAACATTAACTTCCACTGCGTAGCTCTATATATATATATATAAGCATCGTCCTTATATCATTTTATTTTATTTTAAATAATAATTGTTTAATCAACCGAATGGTAACAATTGGTTTGGATTTCCCACTGGCCCACTGGAAATGGTAAATTTAAAATGTACTAAATTGCAAATTTTTGTTAACATTCAGAATTAATACATTTACTGCTAAATAATAAGAAAATAGCTGATATATAATATAGCTGTTATGATGAGAACTTCATTTAACCCTCTCCCTGCTGAAGGCAACCGTTCATGCCCTAATCAGCAGTGCTTTTGCCTAATCCAGCAGGGAGAGGGTTGAGACAGTGTCACCTGTATCGAGAAGTCGACACCATACGACATGACACAATGTCTTGGGCATGAACCAATGCCTTCAGCATATGACAATGCCTTCAGAATATGACAATGCCTTCAAAATGACACAATGCGTTCAAAATGACACAATGCCTTCAACATGACACAATGCCTTCAGTATGACACAATGCCTTCAAAATGAGCTAATGCCTCCAACGTGAACCAATGCCTTCAAAATGACACAATGCCTTCAACATGACACAATGCCATAAATATGAACCAATGCCATCAACATGATACAATGCCTTCAAAATGACACAATGCCTTCAAAATATGACAATGCCTTCAACATGACACAATGCTTTCACAATGAACCAATACCTTCAATATTGAAACAATTCCTTCAACATGACACATTTACCAAGGCCTACTGCATGACACATTGCATTCAACAGAACACAGGGGTCAGCTTTGTTATAAATACATGCCAACACACCAGGCAATGGCCGTTATGATTGTGCTGGGCCAACAAGTTTTCAGTGATTTATAATTTTAATAAATAATATATTTCCAAAAATAAATTACAACTTCAGTTTTCATGCAAAGTTATCTTTCTAATGAAAATGTATTTAATTAATTTATACTGATTAGTAATATTAATAACTTCATAATTCAATAATTAAGGGATAGAGTACGGTCTACCCCTATATATACTGTATTAAAGTATAGTTTCGCCATGAACTATTATAGTTAAAGTACGAGGACCAATGTTTTGGAGTCACGTGAACCAATCAGATTGTCGGATTGAC
>JAVCKZ010099290.1:0-11073 GCA_034780755.1 Lepetodrilus elevatus | reverse complement strand
TTTCTGTCCAACGCATGCGTTGTTACCAATGATCAACACCGCACAGTGTTACTGCGCATGCGTCGGACAGAAAGTACAGACATAACAGATAGAAAGGAGCAGTCCCCTGTCCAGAATGTGTGTCCAAGACTTTCAATGGAATACCACCCTTGACTGCTGAAGATGAGCTTCAAGATGCTCAGTGGAACCAACCTCTTGACTCCGAGATTACGAAACTTTCTGAGTACGATTTCATTCTCAAGCTCAACATGTACATGACGTTTTATGAACTAAACTTTGAGTTGAGTACTCAGACAAGTTTCGTAATCTCGGGGCATGGTATGTGCTGTCCTAGTTAAGTTTTAGTGCAAGTCTACGCGCACTCAGCTGGACTCCATCCTCATTTGTCCCGTCACAAGTTCACATGGTCTACGTTTCAGAAATTCTAAATAAATCCTCACACGCCATGAGTTATGATGTTAATGGGCGGCCGTGAACATTATTCGTATTTTCATTACATTTTCGAATTACCTCTCGCGGCATGACTATATACCCTCATTTGCCCACAAATTGCTTTCAGTGCGCATGTGCATGACAACTAACTGAAATTGAAAGTGGAAGCACATTACTCATTGTATTGAAGAAAGCATTTCAGAGCAGTTGACAGAGTTGTCTTCAGACCCTCTGCCGTGTATGTCAATGGCTGTAAGTGTGAGTGTTGGAACCTGGGGTGGGGCGCGGTAGGGGTGCGGGGGATTCTATGCACAAACAGCATCAAGTTCCTGGTGCATGCCCCACACACCACAAACGGCCGCGTGCCCTGCCAAACACTCTCTCTTCCCTAGGGAGTCTTTGACGATCCAGACCATCGACTGCGAGACTTGTTATTTCATCCTGTGGTGACCGCCCTTCGCTTGTTCGTGAGTTGCATAACGATGGGGTTCTGTAGAGGTTGATTCAACTCTCTTTGTGAGTCAGCTAAACACCACATCCATGAAGAAAATAATGGCTCTAGTTTCATGTAACGTTACTTGAATACTGGATTGGAACAATGAAAGCTAAATGCAAAACATAGTATGCTGTGCTAGCTCATATACCGTACTTACCATGGTAACACTTTGGGAGCTTACTAGTATATTGAAAAATTACTGTGAATTCTACAGTTGTTATTTATTACAGGTGGTACATGCTTCAGTTACTTCTAACATGCGGAACCATAGTTGTTACATGTTACAAGTGGAACATAGATGTTGCGTCCTACATGTGAAACGCATAGGTGCTGCGTGCTACATCTGGAATACGACTGTTACATGTTACAGGTGGCATACAGTTGCTACGTGTTACTTTAGGAACCATAGTTTGTACATACTACACGTACAGGTGTAACATTGTTGTTACTTGTTATATGCGGAACCAGGGTTGTTACATGCTACACGTGGAAAATAAATGCTACTTCCTACATGTGAAACGTAGGTATTGCTTGCCACAGGTGGAACCATGATTGTTACATGTTACAAGTGGAAAATACATGCTACTTCCTACATGTGAAACGTAGGTATTGCTTGCTACCGGTGGAACCGTGATTGTTACATGTTACAAGCGGAAAAAATGAATGCTACTTCCTACATGTGAACAGTAGTTGCTGCTTGCCACTGGTGGAACTTATATATTACATCTTACAAGTAGAACATAGTTGTTACTTGTTACTGGTAGAATATACTATAGTTTGGCATGAAATGCATTGACCCCCCTATTTCGTAGATTATCTCGGTAAATACTTCATGGAATGAAAAACATAAAAACTCCATTTTCTAATTTCATTTGACCTAACCGAAATAAAATAAAAAAAGATATTGCACCAATAATACAAAATCTGTTTATTTAACGATCACCGAATATTAGGGGATGGATTTGGCGCATTATAAGTGGCCTATTATTATTATTATTATTGTTACTTTGATACTTTATGCAGAGATGGAACACGGTTCGACCTTTTCCCTAGAACTACTTCATTATTACATTATATCGTAACTGTCAGAGTCTGATGGTGGGCGTGATGATGACGCGATCACTTGAAATGCTAGTAAAACAGTCTGGTAACATATTAAAACCTCCCATAAAGGTGTGGAAAATAGAAATTAAAGAACATTCCACATCAAATATGTATTGATAATTATACCTAAAAAGTGTATCGATATTTATTAAAGTAATATTAATATTATGTTACATTCGATTTGTCCACAGACAAGGTATCTCATGTTTCAGGTGACGGTTCCAAAAAGGACGACGTCAACGACATTGTATGGCCTCCCACACTGCGTGGTATGTTACGAAGCCAGTAGAATTATGAAGTAATTATTTCCATTATACATGCAGCTTTCAATAATTTACATAATCGGACGCCAAGTAGCTCAATTGTTCTCCAGCCAAATGCTTAATATATTTATTTGGACGATTTCCCCAAATATTTTTGCCCTATAAAAATATTTTTTAAATTATTTTATTATTTATTATTATTATTTCACGTGTGCACAATATTTATGTTAAAGTACATAGACATAGACTAATAAAGTATTCTACGGGTATTTGGTATAAACAGAGGTTATAATGTTCAATATATTGTGGTATATAGAGAATCTCCACCGAGTGCCTTTTGATATCAATGTTATCCTACGTGTTAATAAAAGTAAGCCAAATCCGAGGCAATGCTATGACCTTACAATGGGTAGTGATGACATCACAATGTTTTTTTAACGATATCTCCTAGTAGATATCGTTTGATCTTCTACATGTGATATCTCCCGTGGAAGTCAGTATTGGGTGATAAATATATACTGTATACATACATATATATGACGTATATCCCGCTCGTACCGACACCACATACACACGTCAACAGATCATGATCCTTGTCTTGCAATATGAAGGTGTAACAATGCCCCGACCATTAATAAAATCCCATGATCAGTTGCGCTCCATTTGGCAATAACTAGTATTAAAATTCAATGTACATTCCGTTTTCCAACTATCTCGATTCAATATATCTTTCGTTTTCTAAATATTCCAAGTCTTATATCCTTCGTTTGCCAACTATTGCGATTCAATTTATACCCTTATTTTACCAACTATTCCGTTTCAAAACACCTTTCGACTGCTAACCACTCAGGTTTATGCCACTTGACATTTGCCAACCTTTTAGTTTCCTGACACTCTCGTTTTACAAACGTTCATGGATGTCGTAGAACCATTACATTTATTTTGCTGATATCCAGTCTTGCATCGTAGAACGCTATCGCTATCTCACGTGATCACGATCTACGTCGTGATTGGTTGAAATATAACCTAATTTACTTAATCAACCACACTGTCCCAGAGAACCAAAAAGCCTCAAATAACACAAAAAGAAATGACCCAAAACAACATCACTGCCCAATATGAATAACACAAATAATCTGACTGCTTAAATAAATGACTCAAAGAATTGGAATATCATTGCCGAAAATAACCTATTCTCGAAACGTTCTTACGAACTTCTTAGCCTAAGAACAGTTCGTAGCCATGCTATAAGAATCGCTAAGATTGTCTTACGATGGTAAGAACGTTTAGAGAATAGGCCCCCCTGACTGACCTAGAGAATGCCGCTGACCCAGAAAAACACACTAAAGTGAACTTGTTCATATCGAAAACAGTCGTCACAGTTTCCAAATAGGAGAAAATTAGCAACGTACCTTGTCACTTGTCTGACGTAGGCCTAATTATAAGCAGCATTGCCTACCCAAACCTTGTTGGCGTTGGTTTATACGTACGTAAAAGGGAACTTGGGTAACAGACATTTCACCTATATAATAAGCACATGTTTACGTGAACTTTGTTAGTATTTATTTCAGAAGAACGCTTCGTTTCCCCACAAACACGTACTGTAATGCAGTAACCCACTCTCTTCGTACCTCCACGTATATAAAAGACGTAAATACAATGCGATGTCTGTCTAGCTGTATATGTAAACTGTTCTAAGGTTAGCGGGGAAATAGAATACACATTCTATCAAATATACTTAATATTTTCTGCAAATTAAACCCGCTGACTCTTGACAGAATAGATTATCTACGGATAACTATAGTCGAGATATTATCGGTAAATATTCTTAACAGTCAATATTGAATCATCATCCTCGAAACACAGGCCATTATAACTACACTAACCTCCGTCAAATAGTTATGTGTACAATCATAATGACCGTCGTTTCGAGGATGCTATTGAATATATGATTATGATAAAAAGTTAATACATTTTTCAATGAATAGTTCTATCATTTTTTTCAGCAAGGTTGGCTATTGAGATTCACTAGTGATTATTGACATAAATGCCACCACGATGCTATGTTTATTAGCCATAGAACATTATTAGAACATTAGCATGGTCATACAGCAGTACTGCTAATAAATATTGAAATATATAAAGATATCAAGAACCATTGGGTTCATAGTCGTATCAGCCTAGTACACACTTGGAGTAGACAGAGTGATACCACTACGCATAGTCGTATCAGCCTAGTACACACTTGGAGTAGACAGAGTGATACCAATACGCACAGTCGTATCAGCCTAGTACACACTTGGAGTAGACAGAGTGATACCACTACGCATAGTCGTATCAGCCTATTACACACTTGGAGTAGACAGAGTGATACCACTACGCACAGTCGTATAGTAGAGCTACTTATCGCAGACGTTAGAGTTTGTTTTCTTTTTTTTGTATTTATTTACCCCCAACCTGCCCAGGATCGAACCCTATATAGTTACCCACACGACTGCTCTATTTACCATGCCTTACTTCTCCGTAGTTGCCGACAACCAGATAATTATTTCAAAGCGTCTCGCTGATTTGATTCCAGCGAGACACGAAGAACGGTTGTATACCGGACATCGCCGTCTGTTCCACTTCAGACCGGATGTCAGATGATCACAACGCGCAGTTGACAGAGCGGACAAGGCACGTAAACCGCTGTCTCTGATACAATGATTGACTCGCCGGCAATTCAATTATGCATGAATCAATTTGATTTTTATCGTCCTGGGAAACCTCAACATGTATTTAGCTAAGCCACTGTGACAACCACCAATGCGTGTCCTGGCGGACAATCGTATAATTTGTTATCTGGGTAATTAGATCCGAGAAGAAAAGAATGGGGAAGTTGCCCGGATGTATCCTGATTAGAATTACCCAAGTGTTGATAAGTTTAATGACTCGCTGGTAGTTACGCTGGTGTCGGGATGACCTGGGGTGCGTTCAAAGACAACAAGGGCTTGCAAGAAGCTTACAAGCGGCTTACCAAACTAGCCACTGTCTCAAGAGTCGTATGAACCGCTTACAAGCGGCTTACCAAACTAGCCACTGTCTCAAGAGTCGTATGAACCGCACATGGGACAAGGAACCAGTTGAACGCACCCCTGGTTCACCCAGGTATACCAGTCATTCACTGGACCATCTCCACAGCAAGTGTAAATATTGCAGCTTTTGATGGCAATCTACAGCCACAGGATATGGTTGAGAACTTGCTCCAATTAATGTTGGAGACACCGGGAGGTCGGGGTGTTTTAGATCAATCCGGTGCTTGGAGGTAATGTGACTTGTGCGTACTGAGATCAAAGTGATGATGTAGAGTTGGGACAGTGTGTGGATTTGTACAGATTTGTGAGGATTTTGGAGATGGTTTTACATTTAAAATTGGAGGACTATGGAGGATGGAGATATACAGTCTTGTAGAGGTTGGGGATGCGGGTGGATGGGTGGATGGGTGGATGGGTGGAGAGGCTTGAATGCCAATGTACATGTTACGTAGTCAAATCTATATATGCGTAATAACAGTACAATCACGTCGATACATCTGGTAATACATATATCTGACTATTCATATCAAATTGTATATTACGAATGCTTCATTGAATAGTAAAGTAGAAAAGCGATTTCATAAGAGGTAAGGGATGTTGTTGGAATTCCCCATAAATGTTCTGTAAAAGGAATCTATCTCTATATGGGAATTGGTATTCATAATATCATTGTGTGCCTGTATCAAAATCGTTGATTTATGTTGCTATAATAATGTTACGGCATAGCTAACATTGTACCTACACTTTATATATAGGCCTTAGGATATTTAAAAAAATAAAATAATATGTAGGGCGCTATATAAAATGCTGCATATTATTATCATTATATACATTAAAGTTTTTCGATATTCAATTAACATATGCAAACACAGTTGTGGCAGTAAATGTGATGTATGGTTGCATATTCATCTTTGCCATCATGTAGACGTATTTGATGATTTTAAATTGCCTAGGGGGCCTATTCCCGAAACTTTCTTACGAACTTCTTGGCCTAAGAAACGTTCTTAATGATTCTTATAGTATAGCTACGAGCTGTTCGTAGGCTAAGAAATTCGTAAGAGAGAATAGTCCCCCGGGTGTTTATGGGTCGTTGAATTATCACCACATTTCAACACCTGTGTCAAGCTGCGTTGCATGATAAAGATGTTGCATCCAACCCGTGGGGCATTGCCAAATATATGTACAGGCCACTACACACTTCCTTTCCCACGCATGATGTGTTTCAACAATTCCAACGTACAGCGCTGCGACATAATTTACCTGAACCCAACCCTAGTGTTGATAAATGCCATTATAGCAAAAATTCATGATGACAAACTACCTTTCTCTGTGGTTTGATCCACGAAACACCCTTAAACCTGTTGTCCTGCTGCGATTTCATTTTTACATCGGTATGCAAAACATTCGTGAATAGCTCCCAAACTCGCGACCAGAAGTTTATTAAATTACTGAAAATTGCTTTTCATTATCAAGCACACCATTGAATTGCGCTGGTCTTTCTTCTCTTGCACATTTATGGTCTGCTCGCCGGGGACTCGTAATCCCATAATTTGTTATTGCTCCTTGTCGTTCTGTAGTCGTTTGGCGGAGAACCATCCCGCACACTAACGTCCATTGTCCGCACACTAACGTCCATTGTCCGCACACCATTACGTGAAGCCCCTGCTTGGCTGTTTCCATTTATGACGGCATGTTGGTGATATACACCATAGTACGTAGTGGTGACAGCGTTGTCGTAATCGCTGGTCGTAAGCCCTCTACGCTCTGTGGTGCAAAGTGTTCTTCTTAAACCTTTTCTTGTCAAGCTTCTCATTGGGTTTGTTAAAATGTTCTTGAAATACAATAGTTAATTTGTCATTGTGTTACCCTGTTCCATTTAATTTATCAAAAATATCTATTCGCTTAATGGAAATAATGACCTTATCCAACATATCTATTCGCATACTATAATGGAAATAATAACCTACGGGCCTATTCTCGAAACGTTCTTACGAACTTCTTAACCTAAGAACAGTTCTTAAAGATTCTTATATTATTATAGCTCCGAACTATGCTAAGACGTTCGTCTATAAGAACGTTTCGAGAATAGACACTATTCTGTCCTAAGCATCCCATATCCGCTAGGAGAACATAACACTCTCACAAGTGGTCTAGATCGATACATTGGACCACTTAAGGAGAGGATTATGACATCGTAGTGGATAAGAGAACAGCATGTATGGTGCACTGTTAATCTTACTCTGTGTTCATTTGACGGAACTGTCCTCGTTTCTGTCTGGAAATACAAAAACAATTATAGACAACATGCATTCCATAACTCATTCAACAACAATGTTCAGTCTAAGAGCATTCAATCCACTACAATATTCAGTTACTGAATTAATTGAAAATACTCAATGTGTACATTATTAATACTTTAATGCTGCTAATTAACTAGTGCCAAACATATAACTGAACACCCCATGGGGACCTAATACTGCCTCAATAGCTCTACCTGTCCAGCTGTCCTCTGATCTATTTGAGGGAAAGAAAATTACTCGCATATTTGTTTCTAAATTATAAAACAGCACTAAACAGGACTGACAGACTACGCTATTAGAATGTACACCAACGACCGCAACATCTGACACAGCAACATTAACACGTATATCAACCACAGCAACATCTGACACAGCAACATTAACACGGACACCAACGACTGCAACATCTGACAGACATCAATATTAGCACGGACCCCAACGACCGCAACATCTGATCGACAACAACAATTACACGTATATCAACCACAGCAACATCTGACACAGCAACATTAACACGGACTCCATTGCCACGACAGCAACATTCTTAAGATTATCTAGGTTTGCATGTCCTTAAACAAAGTCAAAGTACACGCACATGTATCGTCTGGAATTTAAATCAGATGCAAATGTTCACTTACAGTAAGGACAAGGCGATTCGTAAAGGCTTAATTACGTGAAAAGAAAATACCCGCTGTAATCCAGAGCAATACTTACATTAGACGGAATGAGGAACCCTCGCCATGATAGAACTGTAGTTGGATGCCTTTAGTTGATCGACCTATACACACCGATCGTGATCGGGAAGTCTTTACAATTTAAAGACACCACTTGAACCTTCAACTTGAATACAAGAACTCTTTAAATAGCAATTGCATATCCACTGGAAAACTAATTTGCTTATATGTACACAATCGTACCTAGACTCAGAGTTCAGAGCACTAGACTGTATTTAATGTATCATACGGAAGTCCAAAATATGGGGCTACATTTGTATAATCTGTCTCGTGAATGGAGATACGATATCTAGTTATTATGAATGTAACCTTGATTAGTCTTGAGCCGTATTCTGCCCAAGGAATTCGGGTAAAATGAAGTAAAAGTATTTGATTGGTCATACGTATGGTTTCACACAAAACACATCCCGCATTCACAAGTAATGCCACACGCCTCGTAACTGTGCTTATAATTATCTACTTCAAAATAGTTCGTCAACTGTATTGGTCAGTAGTATCAACTATAATCAAGATGTAAAACAATTCAAACGGCACACAAACTAATTTGGTCTGTCGTATCCTTGAACGATATTTAATTCATAGTTTCGGAGACTCAGATAACGCCTCCACAACTTGTAGTGTTTTGTCCAAATGTAGAACTCGGAGGATCTTTAGCTAAACTAGGACGTAATGTATGCTACTCGTAGGCTGTGACTTGAAGACCACGTACTTCGTCGTCTCAATTACTTCATGAAATAACACATTTTGATAAAGAAAATTCCCGACATAAGCAGGTTAACAACATCTTCAAGCATTGCAGACTACGCCCATGCAATTTCTAACTATAGCTGTTTGTGTGAAACTCTTTGACAAAGTTATAATGTATTCCTCAAGGTATCGTTTCTCGAAGCTCTCATATCTACTACGAGACCACAAGGACTCTCGTAGCCATCTCTAGTGCATTGGGGATCGGGCACTTACGAGATCGCTATGGTCTAATAATGGATATGAAACCTTCCAGAAACGATACCCAGTATACTGTTCACGTAACATTAATAGCAGCAAATATTTTTTAAATGCCGAGTGGCATGTGTTACTGAAGATCATACTTCCTAGTTTATACTGAAGGACAGTACGTTAATATGTCAGTAGGCCTTCAGTGTCCGTATCTTCTTCCTGGAAATGTCCCTGACACACATTTTATGACATCAAGAAAGTATGACAACTACTGTACAAATAGCGCTATTCCAGCTTTCTACCTCCAATTTGGCATCGTCGTATCGCCGGTGCAACATAATACACTTCAAATTGGAATATTCGTCCGTGTTATTACGTAAATAAATACTGCGGTTCATGCTATATTGACATTTTCTGTTGTGCCAAAGTTAGGTTGTGGTTGTGTGTCAACATGTCGTTTTTCTTGAAATGGCAAACATGAATACATTCCGTTCGCGATGAAAGTTATATTGGTCCACTATAATCAGCAACTTCTAGCATGAAACGTCAACAACTCTAATGAATACAACATTAATTTATCTAGTCTTAGCCACATATTAGTATTAAATAGTAACTGCACACCAAATGGCTATGTCAAGAACTATCGAACCGAAACGTTTTTGTGATGGGAACTCATTTTCATTTTCAGGTTTCATTAGTACAAATATTGTATAGACTATTTTACTTCATAAGTAATGTTCACGTAAATTGCACATAGAACAGCTCACGCTTCCAATAAGCAAATTCAACCTAAAATACAAATCACACATGGAACATTCAAAATACGACATTTAAGTAAAAACGACAAGTGCACTGGAGGCAAATACGCATATGGTATTCAAATCAAATCCATATGAGTTATTCAATTCAAGTGCACTAGCAAATTCAAATCAAATCCAGATGGATCATGCAAGTCAAATAAACTAAGACATCCAGGTTAAATACAAATAGGACCCTAAACCCAAACACACGTGTGATATTCAAGTTACGAGCCAAATAAAAAACCACGAGGGCTCGAGATCTCTTGTGTCAATCAATGGGATGCTATAGAAATGAAGACATTCCGGAACACTGAGACTAGCCACCCTCTAGTACAGCTATCCGAGGCGTGGAGGACATATGGAGGATCATGTTATTGTCAACTATCAAGGTAAAAACATGCAAGGTGCATCTGGTACAGTTCGTGCAGGTATTCAAGTTACGCCGGGTACACATTCCACCATCTGACCCTCTGTCTCTCCCCGCTTGTAAGTATATGCGAGGCAGTGTCTTAATTAGTTCCATGGACTACAAAGTATGTACTGGACACCAAACCGGACAATGTCCAGTATGGAGTGGCCGGACAATGTCGGGCGTAAATTAAACTACCTCCGCGATCTACACGTGGACAGGGCTTTCTACACAGCAGCTGTGAAACTGAGAGCTCTAACACCTATCGTCGTGTGGGCATAGGGCCTACCGATATTTAGTATCTCATTATGTTAATGCATTACTGTACGTCTATCAAATGCACCTAGCTTGCTCAACGTTTTAACTGACATAATGGTACCAAGCATGCATTTGTGCAGGGAATGGATCAACGACAAAGAGATGAATATCTAGCAAACTCATTAATAACCAGTGTGCGACATTAATTAGCAGTGGCCCGATGGCCAATGTCTTAGCTAAATTCACTCGGTCTAAGCTAATGCACTT
>JAVCKZ010099279.1:0-11074 GCA_034780755.1 Lepetodrilus elevatus | reverse complement strand
TCTGTCTGTCTGTCTGTCTGTCTGTCTGTCTGTCTGTCTGTCTGTCTGTCTGTCTGTCTGTCTGTCTGTATGTATGTCTGTATGTCTGTCTGTATGTCTGTCTGTCCTGAAGTGTAATAATATACCTAAATTGTAATTCAAGTCCTGAATTGTAATTTAAAAAATACCCCGACTTGTAATACATGTACCTCGAAATTGTGACCTGAATTGTAATACAATTTGCCCTGAATTGGAATAACTGACTGACCCTAATATAATTACCAGTATAAAACAAAATTACCCTTAATTGTAAAAATTAAACTTGTCCAAATTGTATTCAGGTCTAAGGGTTAAAATGTAATGAATTAAAAACAGTTGCTTTATCAGAGGAGAGCAAATTATGAAAGTCAATCCCGTTTTCTGTGCAAATTGTGGGTAGGTTATTACAATCCTGGGTATCGTTCTTCGAAGCTCACATATCCACTACGATATCATAGCGCTCTCGTAAGTGCACGATTCCCATGCATTAGAGATCGCTACGAGAGTATTTATGGTCTCGTAGAAGGTATAAAAGAGCTTCGACCAATGATACCCTTGGCTCCACAGCGCGTAACCTCTGCAAGAGCTTGTCCAGCGTGTTGGTCTACATTCGTGCACTACTGCGTTCAGATCACCTGGAAAAACAGCAAATCCATCGAGATGTCCTCGTGTTGATTTACTTCATTTCCACAATTCCTCCATTGTCTGTCCCCTATACAACCCCACTAGCTGATCACTGTACGTAACACGGCCACTGACAAAGCCAAGCGCCATCGATGCCATAAAGCCATCCCCGTTCATTACCGAGTTAATAACAGACTCGCATGGGTAGAAGCATGTTCATATTGTAGTCGTTATCGATTCATATAATTAATTTCATCTTTAGTGGAGTTTTCAATGAATTCATCATCAGGTGACGGTGTATACGAAATGGTAGGTCTTTGTGTTTGTGTGGTAGGGAACAATCGATGGAAACAATTGCACGAATATAAGAGCCACTGAGCCATGAAAGTGAATTGTATATGTAGGATTTCGATGGTAGTAATTGAGGGATGCGGGACGGAAAAGTGCAATATGAGAACATAATTAGGGTTAATGTTTATGTGTCATTGGCATTTTAACCATTTATGCTTGTTCTTGTGTTAGTCAAGAGGCGCGGGGATCTTTAAAACATCAGAACGAATTGATTCAGTATGACTTTAAGTGATCGATCAGCATAGATGTACTAAACACATGCCAAAACCCATCATGTGAAGCGTATAGGATACTGTATACCCCTTGACCCTGTTTAATTTAAACATATTTTATTCAAGATAAAATGGATAGATTACAAGTTATTACAACGTAAATGAAAACAGTTCCAGGAGAGGGAAAGAAAAGATGGTCAGAGATGAAAGAAAGATTAAGAATCAGTATATTATATATAATTGTAAATAGTTGCAAAAGTATATTAAGTAAACATTAAACCTGTTATATAAGTATGCTATATTCCAGATAGGTTTAGTATTCCGAGTGTTAAACACGATTGCCAAAATCATGACCATGCAAATATATATTTTAAAGTATAACTATAAGTTATGTCTCTGATATCTACCGTCATATTCTAAGCGGTGTCTTGTTAACATATACTGTATATATAGAGGTGAGGACAGGCGAGAACAAATACATCTTTAACATGATTTGGAACTAGACAAAGACAGCAGAAGACGTGTATACAGACATATATCATCACCGCGGAACATCCGGTCTAACGTAAACCTTGACCTTCAATAACGCCAGACGCTCTACGAACACAGTAATGTCATCGATGGCGGCCCTAATTGAGAACATACACGTTAAAAACTTGAAAAACACAAATCATGTTTTAATTGGGTCCCAACAGAAACCAAGTAAAGCACATCAAACGACGTTGCGGGGGTCTTTGAAATGGGGGTAACAGAAACCCGCACACGTGCTAATTCGTGAGGAACATTTTTGTCCGTTCACGGCAGTCCCACTGGTCACTGCTGACCGCTTCACTCGCCACCCTCGGACACTGGTCAGTCACTGGTCAGACTGACGCTTGGATGGGGATGTTACAAACTGATTCAGCGTTAAGATAGAGCTTGGTGTCCATTTGAAGTTCAAATTTGAACCTCATGTCGTTGTAATTAGTTCTAGTAGTTCGTACCTTCTTGTCAATAGCGTTGGATACAATTATTTTCAATTTTTGTTTTTTAATTACTTTTAATTGTATTCAGTTACGTGATACATGTACTGTATAGATAGTTGCAATGTATTCCTTGTCAAAGACTTTTCGTGGCATTTATTTTTCGATTTGTAATAATTTTTCATAATTTTGAAATTGTTGCGCTAAATTGAAGAGGCAATTTTCCACACAAAAAAAACCAAACATTTTAAAATTAAAATCGAAGAATATTGCCACGAAACGTCTTTAACTAGCTGCAATGTAGGTTTCTGGATTTTGCATTATAAAAAGCCAGAATACCTTATCTCCACTTTACCATAGACTGAGTAGATCGCTTTTGATAGCAACTTAAATATAGATACACTCACTTTTATGTTATTGAATATCTTCAAAGGTATGTATATGATTGAGATAATCTTCTTGTTTTGTGTTAAGGGTTTGCAAATGGGTGATGCTCAATATGCCTAAAACTCATTTTCACACTAATTGCGAGATAGTGTGTTCTGGTTCTAACCCCTCGATATCTCCATTCACTAGAAACCCAGAACACAACCTAATTAAATCCAACACCTCATGCCACCAAACTTACCCAGTGTTCCTATTTTTTATTATTAATATAATAAACCTTTGCACAGCCGGACCATTCTGGACATCTGTGACCACACAAGGTGAGCGGTAGCCATCGTCACTTACGGCCGCATGCGCACGCTGCTCGGCATTCCACACGTCTAGGGGGACGGGTCCCATTGATGAGACAGACCTGAGGTGGGTTGAGGGCTAGAGTACCTGACCCGTGGTATTGAGAGATCAACCAACGAGAGATAATTGCCATATGGAAAACATATACGTTGTCAGTTAGGCGGATGTTCCTATGTTCTGCAATTTATCATTTTGTTCTTTGTCTTTAGTAAAAATGAAAGGTGCGTATTCCCTGTGGGAAGTATTAAAATGCAAAAAGAACCAGAGTTTTGAATGGGATCATAATTTTGGTCATTGTCTAAGAATTTGAGTTTTTTAACAATATAATATGTTGTTTTTAATTATTTGTATTCAATCAAAAAAGAAAATGGTATACAATTTTAAATTGAACGTAAAAATTACCAGTTAGTCGGTTCTTTTGTTTTACAATGTATATTGTTGCCAGCCTCATCTGTGTGAAACATTAAATTTTAAATGAAATTAAGACGGGACCAAGGTTTTGAATGGTTTCACAAAATTGGTCATTGGCTAAGACGTTGTGTTACAAATACATTTGTATTTCTTTATATTCATTAAATAAAAGTGCGTGTGCTCTCTCGTCTGTGGGAAAGTTTTGTTAATAAAATGCCAAAATAAACAGGGTTTTGAATGGGATCATAACATTGATCGTTGTCAAAAACGTTAGCGCTATATTTTTTCTTTTAGTAAAATATCTGTGGGAAATATTAACTTACTAAAATGATAACTGTACCAGGATTTGGAATTATTTAATACCATTGGTCGAAGTCATAGACATCGTGTACAGTTGTAGAGGCACTTTCTTTCTCAAAAAGTGTTACAACTATAGGCATTTAAAATAACTATATTGATATCAGATAACTTCACTTAACAAATTAACTGGGGAAAATACTAAATAATTATTTCTAAATCAACAAATCCTTCATGACCATATGTTCAATCACCAATCTTCAGGTCCTATAATTCACGTTTTAAAATGTCCAACTAAAATCCATTTTAAATTATATCGATATTCCAGTAGTTGAAATTGCTCCTTCCACATTGAAAGTCAATTGGTTCACAGTCATAAATAAACATAGCCACAACCTGATAATAATTAACCAATCCAGCCACGTCCAGCCTTGATGAAGTCTAAACAAGTTTATTAACAATATGACATAACAACAACCGCTGTCAGTGTCATAAAACTGGAATATCAATTTACCGCGACGTCATAACACGTTTCGCCATGCCCCGGATGAGAGGAGCAGTCGCTTCGTATTTTTCTAAGGGGCGAAAATGGGTTTACGAAGGAGAGAAAAGTCTGGGGTTGTGCAAGATGAACGAAAGAACACGCACGCACGTTGTGGTCAGTGTTGACAGATGGATGGACAGTCCGAGTGTTTGGCTGGAGTGGCTGGAGAAGACATGTCCAGCGTTGAAACTGTCCGTCATCGGTGCTTGTGTACAAATTAGGATCCAGAAGACAGAAGACGTCAATAATAAAACAGAGACTGTCAAACAGATTTCGCTTTAAATAGGAGTCCGCTGTAGGACGTAAATAAAGATAACTTCACTTGAAGTCAAAGAGATTTCGTTTTTAAAATAGAATTGAATTGTAGGATGCGAATTAAGATAAACTTCACTTGAAGCCTAATTAAGAGATTTCGCTTTAACATAGAACTTAATTGTAGGATGTGAAGCAATATAAACCTCACTTGAAGTATGAAATAAGTTACAATTTCAAATAAAGTTTATCTTCCTGTGTATTAAATACTCGCATTAATTTGAGGTCGCATTTTAGTCTCATTAGCCCCTATTCGCATTAAATTGGGGTCGCATTAATTTCTGAATATAAGTATGCATCCTGTAGATATCAGTTTCAGAATTAGTTAATATTGCAGCTACAAGTAATTTAACACAGTACCTACAGCATGTATAAGACACTCGTGTAATATACAACTACTACATGTATATAGTCTAGATTTCATTGAATATTTGAAATTGTTCATTTTAGAATAAAGGAGAGCAATGTAATACATGTTCTCAGTTTTTCAGTTGCCGGGGTGTACGTGCAATATATTGCAGCATCGTTGACTAATCTACGTTATCGACAATCAGTTAAAACGTTATCTACAAGTACTAGTATGTGCGACATGCAACTTGACATTAATACTCTTTTCTACATCTCATGTAGAAAATGCTTTCCTAAAAGTTCATTGAAAACTCTCTCAGCTCAATGAATTACTGTCATTCTTCACGAAACTGATCTTTGGTATTCTCATGATGAATGCATATATAGCTTCTGATACCCAAAACCTTGACGCCCAGTAGCTCAAAATTCACTGCTCACCTATATCTGTATCAGTTTATCTGTATCAATCTGACTAAATTACAGGGGTTTTGCCTTCAGTATTTGTTCGACAACATAACATCTTATTAACATGCTTGTTCTTCTTGAAAGCGATACTCTACAAATACCGCTTGACCGACCGAGCAGTTTCTTTTTACGTGTCGTTGATTGAACTAAAGATACACAGACACACAAGTGGCACAGCAAATCCGCTTTGACCGACTTCCATGGTTTATCTTGAGGATTAAATGGTAAAAGATCGTCGCCAAACATAAGATGTCACTGTTGCAATGTAATTTCATACTGTAACACCGAAATCCGAAAAACCTTTAACGACCCCTCAATCGTCCTTATAGGCGGGGTAAATGGACGACAAGAGTCTTATAGCTGAGTTTTTCGTATAGCTTGACCGGTCCGGTAGATATATTTATATTACGCCCCGGCCACAATGGTTTTAAGGGTTTACACGTGGGCACAATGGGATTCAAACCAGGGACAAGCGGTAAGATGAGACGCTCGGTTATCTACTGTCCCCCCAAGTGATGGGACACTCTGAGAAGAGAAACAATCGCGGTCGTAATTTAACAAAGTAAGCTTATCTACTTGTACGAGACGACAACAATCCAGGCGGAGCAATGAATCTCTCAAATTGTCACCGGCGAAAAGCAACAAGTTTATTTGTTTGAGATAAAGTCGTCAGTTGATATTAACCCACTAATTCCAAGACATTAAATCAAGTCTGTGTGAGCCTGTATAGTCTGCACCTGGTCTGGTTCGAGATAGCACCCGACAATTCTTCTTGTAAAGTGTATTGTACTTACATTTTTTACTTCGTATATATTTTTCAAAAGTGCAGATTATGCTTAGATATTTTCGGATAGTAGATCTAAATATATTAATTATTGCCGTGCACTGATGATATTTGGATCATTGATGATTGTTATCCAAGGAGATATTTAATTAAAATGTGTATACGTGGGCCTATTTGAAAATAAAGTGTTTAAATAGTAATATAGTAGTAGTAGTAGTAGTAGTAGTAGTAGTAGTAGTAGTAGTAGGCTAGTAGTAGTAGTAGTAGTAGTAGTAGTAGTAGTAGTAGTAGTAGTAGTAGTAGTAGTAGTAGTAGTAGTTAGTAATAGTAATTAGTAATTTTAAATTAATTTAGTATTTTCGTATAATGAATTATAATTAATACTCATAATACTTCTACTACAATCACTATTACTATATCATTACTTGTACTACTACTACTACTACTACTAATAATACCACTAATACTACTACTAATACTACTACTACTACTACTACTACTACTCGTATTACTCTTTATTGGTACTACTACTCTACTAATACCAATAATAAATAATATGTTGTTTTTTCTTCCAGAATAATACCTACGATGCAATGGAAATGAAGGAAATACGAATGTCCCCAGTCATGGGAATACGAAACAACCAAAGCCTAATCACAGACATTGAAGCGGAAGGAGCCGAACCTCCAAATGTGCGCATGACAACAATTCCGAGGACATACGTTTCCCATGGTTACCTTCCCAGCAACATCGTGCGGAGAAGGAACAGTAACTCTCAACCCAAAAGGAAACGCATCTTTTCTAATTTTAGACAAAAAGCGAAGAACATGAAAGTGAAAATTCCGAGAGTCCAAGATGTAAATACTATAGACAAATATTCTCGACTTATGTTCCCTTTGTTGTTTTTAATTTTCAATGGCGCCTATTGGATCGTGTATCTTCTTGCGTGAGGCAAATGTGTTGTATGGATCTTAACGATTATATATTTGTTTTGGGATTTGTTTTTCTCCCTCCACGATGATAAAAGTTGACGGATTTGTCATTTGAACGCAATACCTAGGGCAAAGACAACGGTTCAATGCCTGACTCGTGGGTTATATTTCACGGACTACCTTTTACAAGAACACCGGAAGTGTTGGATGTCAAAACACTCCGCTGAAAGTGCACATTGTGTTGGAGATTTTCCATGACGCTGGTGCTCAGTGACACTACTTGATTTTCTGATCTTTGATCTCGAGAACGTTACGCCTAATATTATTGGAGTGATGGTTTTGAGAGAGAGTTTAATGACAAGTGTCACTCCAAATCATTCATGGCCTGAATGTCAGACGATACCCAGTATGAGACATTGCTCCAATGGATTTGTAGGTCTACAACGTTGTCACTTCAAGACAATTTTTCACCCCAGCACAACTGTAGCACTATTATACCGATATTGTCCTATGCAGGGTAATTTACATGTTGACATCGCGAAGTCACGTGGCATCTGGACCAAAGGATCAAGATGTGAATATTCAACTTCAGTTACCGCCCTTGGATTTTTGAATGGGACATCATTAATATGTTTGAACGTGACTCAAGCCTAAAACTGAAATTGAAACGCATTTTTTTTCTGTATCACGTGATTTGCATGTACCTACATGTAAGTGAAGACATATATGTGAATATACAATGTCCATAGTGTTGAAATCCCACCATGTTTTCACAGTGTGTGCCATTTTTATTGTGTGCTATACTGTAAATATTCACTATATTATAGGCACCGAATATAATTTTATTCTGTTTTCAGTTGTAATGGTATAGGATATAGATGTCGCTATATATAGAACATGTATCCTCAAAAACACGTCCTTTTAAAAATAGAAAGCCTTTTATTATATTTGTCCATTCCATCGGTTGCAAATTAGATAGCGACAGTATGATTTTGCAACCAGACTTCTACATATTTTAGACCACTATACCATTTCTATTTTGCAAAATTAAATACTTCTGCATTTGAAAAATAGTATCCTTGAGATAATGGATGTTCTCTTGCGTAGCTGTTTTCCATATTTCAACCAGCATTGTTATATAAATATCGGAGTGGCATAATAAATGTCTTGTTTGAATAAATGTCACTTTACATTATGCAACATGTTAAATATACGCATGCGTGAGAAGTCACGTGTGAATCCTGTCAATCATGTATATATAGACTGGTGTTTAATTTCTTAGTATAGTTCTGTATACAGTGTGCTGTATATGCGACGCTTATATTATTGGAATATGCTCACAATTCGCACATTTCATTGTTCATATTTGTCGAGATATCAATGAATATATTACATCTAGTATCTCCATTCAATGAGTTGAATCGCAAGCTACATCACTCAAATGTAAACGTTTTATACGATGTCTTTTTTTTGGTAGTAAAATCACTGTTTCATACTGTAGGTTTGTTATCACATTTCCATTCGGTTAATTTTCATGTCAAATCTTTAAATAAAATAGTATTTTAAAAGGAAACAATATAATTATTATCGCATGTCAGAATGTACTTGAATTATGTGAGACTATTAGACCCACATCGAAGTAGGAAACATCGAATGTAGTGAATAGTATGGCTTTTGTTTAACGTTACACGGAAGCTGTTACCAAGGTCAAATAGGTCATGTAAACGAAAGTAAATAAGTATAGGTTTCTCTTCGAATTTGTTTTCGCATTTACTACGGTTATTAATGTATGTGTGCATGGCTGAACTAGTACTGACAATATTGTGCAACTCGTCAACTTGGTGTTTTTTATTCGTTATAGTTTTTATTTTGCGTAGTCACAATCATGAGTAAATTGAAATAACTTAATACAAATGTGTGTTCTAAAATGCGTGTAATTATCGGGGAAAATGCTACTAAGATGGGTTGTATATCCTCCTGGCTCCTGTTTCATGAGGGAATCCTAAACGTTAGGAGCTCCTAAATTAGGTATACCTGTACCACCCAGTCCTAAAGTTCTAGGTTCCGACATAAGACGGGATACGTCTTGTGACTTACGAGTTATAATAACTTTTAGTACTGGTTTAGAGGCTCCTAAATAGTGAGGAGAACGTCGTGAAACGGCTGCCATGGTGATGGCCATTTTAGAGCGACATAGAAATCTACGTGAACGTACCTACATTCTGATTGGCTGTCTGCAGCCGATGCTCCTTGATACACCGACAGCGATTGGTTTATTAATAATGTTGGTACTGTATGCCTTACAACTACGTGTAGCCCTCTCGTCAACTTCAATTGATGTTTTCGCATCGAATACTAGTAACTACTACAGTATTTTAATAACATGTATTCAGACACTATATTCACTATGTAGGTATGTTTTTCGCTGATGTTATGTATTTTTAATATAATTAGCTTTTGACATTCGCGTCATCGTAGTCATATTTCTGATTTTCATTTATATTTATTTATTTTAGACACATATGCCCGCATATTGCCTGTATGCTATTATCGAGCAGATGTCCACGCCTCACAATTACGCTTAAGGAGAAATAGAATTTCATGATATAGTTATAATACAATGTATCTAAAAATTGAAATATGAAATAAATATTTTTATGCAAATATGAATGTATTGTTTTCCATTCCTGACAAATTACAGAAATCCAAGATAACCCGTATGCCATATCCAATCATACCAGTAAATTATGTCAACCTAGATCGTATATACTCTTGTTGGTAATGGTTGTCACCGCTAATTAGTTTTTATTGTTATTGTTATTATGTGTCGTGTTTTCCTGAAAACATAGTCATATACTGTATATAACTGTTTTTCTGATTGTTTCTCTTTCATATAATAAGTAAAATGTGTGAGGACTGTTTTTCTGATTGTTTCTCTTTCCTATAATAAGTAAAATGTGTTTGTTTTGTATCGCCTTGCAAACCATGTTATCAGTTGATTCTAAGTTAAATGATTGATTGCTGGTATTTCGAATGGCACTAAAGTGAGAAGAATTGGTACTATGAGAGTATCAATTGCCCAATATGTCAGAAGTGGGTTAAACGTGATAACAGTTTAAAGGCATACTATCACAGATATGTATTGTTATTTTGGACTAATTCGTAGCTACAACTGCAAAATATATTCACTTGACATACATAAAATCAAGTTTGTACTGTACCTTTCCACCGATGTATGGTAGACAGAATTCCACGGCAACCCCTCCGATAGACAACCTGAATAAGGTCGCATTTATATATTTGCTTCACGGGGATTCCCCTATCAATGAAAGGGGACATAACTCTAAGTGGTACGACTAAAATATAATGCGTAACGGCAACGTTTGCTTGCAAATTCCTTCATAGATCAGTAGATGCACCAAAGACAAAATAAATAGCAGAACGTTCGCTTTATTCATATAAAATATAAATGTTTTGATAGGTATTGAGTACTGTGGACTAAGTACATTATTAAATAACAACTTTTAGGTGGATACATCAAGCGTAATTAATCTCAGATCGAAACTCCATCAACTGTGATAGTATGCCTTTAAATGTACGTACAATTACCTCTCGACAAACTCCTTCCTTTCACCGGATACCTATAAAAGATCGAGTGATTTTAGAAATTGATTTAAGAGGTGACAATCATTATTACCAAGAGTATATTGTTATCAGCCACTTGAAGCCGGACATTATTTAGATTTATTAAATAAATTGTTTAATGAAAATTAAAAAAATACGTTATTATTTTTAATATGTTTGGAATGGGGGTTACATCTACATGTATTAGACTCTATATGTGTCACGTAGTGATAATATTTAAATAAAATAACAAATAAATACAAAATACAAAAAATAAATTTAAATTAAATAGGGACCCATCGACGAAATAGATACATTGTTGTTGAGTTTTATTTTATTTTATTTGTTTAAATATTGTAACTAGATCTACATATATGAGGTAACTTTGCAAGCAGATTTTCGCGAATCTACTGCACGTGAAACGATTGTGATAATTTTACAGCATATGTCAT
>JAVCKZ010099268.1:0-11075 GCA_034780755.1 Lepetodrilus elevatus | reverse complement strand
AAAAATTGTAAACATTGGTTTTGGGTATCAGTACATCCTAAAGTTTCCAAAAATATATAGGTTTACTAATCTCCAAAGAATTTGAACAAACCCCTATTTTTGAACATAAGGAACCGGACTAATATGTGTATAGCCATTTGTGATAGTATAGTAAATAGTGTGCATACCCAGACCTGATGATGAAGTAGTATTATACATTTTATTACATAATTATGTATACACAAAACATAATAGAAAAGATTTGCACTGCAGCAACCTACATTAGCTAACTTCATACACGTGTATGGCCTAAAGCAATGGCACAGCGCGATGCAAGCCTAGACAAATATCACTTTAAAGAAGCGCTTATCGTTAACACATTGAAAGGAGAATTTAACTGTCAGAATACGACGGCTCACACACAAACGGCATGATTGAACGGCAAACTGTATGATGTGTATGCTGATTGTTACAGGCAGGTGTTTCCGGGTTGTGGGTGTGCAGTCGATACCGCTGCCAATGTGGCTGCTAATGATTTCACGTAGCCGGCTATGAACCTAATAAAAATCACCTCTCTATTGTCTATAGTGCAGCTGTAAGGAGTTCATCATATATATGACACTACCGTATACATATCATGTTCGGAAAGTATGTCATGGTTTTTTACACACAGGACAGCCAGGAAGAACAATACCTATATTGTATTCAGGTATAAAAAATAGCATTAGCCTCATATCCCCAAGCATATCGCCAAACATGTCTAAAATAAACAAGGAAAAACCTGGTTCTAGATATATCAGTTTTTTATGTATTGTGTATAGGAATCATTACCTGGTCTAGTAAGTTTTATGGGTCTGTTTCTATCTCAGAGCGAGTCTATTAGGGGCTCAAACAGAATGTATAGAGGGTGTGGCATATAATTCCAAAAATAGTGAGACTTTAACCATGTTGGTTATTGTTATTACTCATGTGTAACATGTAGAGTAATGCTTGCAAGAGTCCATGCATCAAATACCCCACAAAACTATCAAAATTAATTGCTACCCTTGTCAATCAATGTTTTGAAAATTGTAATTACTGACGGTTATTCTAACATTAATCATCATGATTGTAAACTCTCTCTCACTTGTTTTGCATATCAACGATAACATCCGGTGTAAACCATTATAAACAAATTGGAAAAGGAGTTACTTTATATATACCATTGTTGATCAGATTTAATCACTGTTCAAGTTCAAGGTGCAATATCATCACTTCTGTTGTTTATATTAACGTAAGATTCTATTTGAGTCTCTGTCACCACAGTTCATGGTGCAATCTCGTCACTTTTATGTATTTTCTACTTGTATTGTGGAAAAGTTTGTTTGAACCTTCATCATTGTTTATGGTGCAATATCATCACTTCTGTTACTAGTAGTTCTACTAACACACAATGCTGTTTGAGTCACTTCCATCACTATTCATGGTGCAATCTCATAACTTCTGTGTATATTCTAATGGAAAATGTTATTAAACCGTCATCACTGTTCATGTTGCAATACCGTTATCATCACTTCTGTGTTTTTTTCCATAAACACAGATTCTGTACGAGTTCCATAAAACTTTCACTGAAGTCCATGCTAAATCAGTGCCATATAGCAATCACAAAATAAAGGTGAATCATGTGTACACAAATTCAACAAGGCACTATAATTGAGGTTATAAATGTGTTAGATTATGAACAATGAATGCAAGTATTAGTGAGTGTTAGTACTAAAGTAAACATCACTCGTGTGGTGTCCATCGTATTGTTCTTACCAATATTCCAGTCTAGCTGCGGAACATGTACGTCGTTTTCTGGAAAATCTCGCAGCAAATTGCATGCACATATTAAAGACAATGACACGATAACTTACAAACACACATTGTACATGTACTTGGACAACAAGTAGCAAAGCGAAAAAATAATAATTTTAATTCATAAAAAGTGTGAATAAATGCCCGGTGAACTATTAGAATTCCTAGAACTTAGTAAGGAAATTTTAACAGATGAAAAGTATAACAGGTGCGGTGATAAATATGTAATGTGAATACAATTGATGTGTGTACCAGGTAATTCATAATTGCGAACCTAATTTCAATTACTTGTAGCATCTAAGAAAACATTTTATTAATTAAAATGCAGTGTTCATGTTAACCATGACAAGATGTAATCACATTGGTACCCAAATCCAAAGCGTTATTAATATTTACATCTAAATAAATCTATAAAAGCCCTGTTAGTGAGGCCGTTACAAGTGGAGGTAGGCTACACGGCTGTATAACTAATTAGTAAGAAATGTTATAAATGGAATTAAATTAATACATATTTCTACAGAAGAATGAGCTAATCTATTTCTAATTCTATCTAAAAGTTATTTCTAAAGTGTTGTTTGTATGTCCTATATTTTATCCAATCTTCAATATTGTGCATGTTTTATTTAGAAACTAGTAGTCTAATCCATCACACGTCAGAGCCAGAACATGTTACAATTTACATCCACTAGACAGTCTATAGTGGAGGATTGATGGACTGCGAGATGCCACATAAACAATAACTTCCTTTTTTTTAAATTCCCGTTCGTCACTTTATTAGCGCTAAATCGGTCAGCTCAGGTGAGCATGAGAAAGAAATCCTCTTGTGTTAAGCTCGGATTAACTACCGGTAGATGCATTGGAGTCGACCTCCATCTATAGGTAATTAATAACTGAAAGTTATTTCTAAAGCATGAAATTTAATTATTTCGTTTTAACATAAAGCTACCAAAAGTACTGTTACTATTGTTTGTGGAGACACTGGATAACTAGTTCCATACAGGTTACTGGATGCGATACATGTACTAACATCTGTATGGCTATTTGTATTCAATACTGTAGCACTTGATAGTTGGATAACAACTGACAGCTATTTTGCTAGAAGTAAGATACACCTAATCAAGCCTCGTCTCTGGTGGAAATGTTCACCACCTTGAGTGTACTTATTCAATCTAACATGACTATCTATGATGGATTCTTATATCCACCACTGGTACACATTACGTAGGCATTACACACGATTACACAGCCACGTGTGAGACTCGAGTACTGTCTAATGGACTCTGTGTGGATCTATGCAGCATGCTGGACTATCTTTGGGATAGGTATTTAAAGAAGTGTTTTATAAAGCAAACTTTCACTCTGCAAATAGAGCCAACATGTGACGGTCTTTGTCCGTCTAGCGGGTGTGTACTGGACATTGAGGAAGTGGCCAGATCTCTTACGATGAGGTCAACTGATAGGAATGTTAGTCATTTCATCAATGTGACATACCGCTATATATTATAATTATAGGATCACACTTCTAAGCCTATAGCTGAAGCAAGATATATTATGTAAAAAGCAAAATTATTAAATAGCTCTAATGATAAATTAGTAAGGATTATATCTAGTCGAATTATATCACACAGAAATTCTTTTACTAGTTTTAGTTAAGAAAACAATCATTGGTACTCCAGGGTTAGAACTTAACTTTAAAACGTACTGGCCCGAATAATGATATCAATAATAAAACATTTCTACTAGCACGTAGGATACCATTAACAATAGGAGAAATGGATCGGGCCACCGGGCGGGTGTTACCTTCTAACCTTCTGATAAACATGATATTTATATCCATGGTAGATAACAGTACTTATTTGAATGATGTAACAATACTAGTATCAACTTATACAACTGTATGGTCCTAGCTGACCTCATTGTAATTGTATAATCTTGAGCAAAGTCTAGCTGTTGTATGAAGATTTAGTACGGTACGCCCATGTTCAACATGAATAAAAGTAAAGGAAACACGTTAGATATGTCTACCTGTGAATTTGAAGTTCTCATAACCTGGTTATTAAAACATAATACATGCTTACTGAACCATGATTAAGTGCTATAATAATCACAATAGTATTTATGAATAGTGTTTCTTCATATTATTATATTCATAATTCATAGGACTATTGAACTCTGTAATGAATACTATACTACATTTAGTTCCTCAATCAATGAGGAAACTAAACCAGTGTGACTCTCAACTAGTACTACCGGGAGTGCAAATTAAATGTAACTGTCTAAGTGATTGATGCATGACTAATGCACAATTTGGATGTATAAAAGTTATATGTGTTGGGGTATTTTTTACTACAAGCAAATTAATTAAATAGCGATACATTATTGCAAACATATTTCAATATGTTATCAACTCTACAATGGTAGATATACATACAAATCATTTTTGAGTTTCACAAAGGGTGGTATTATAGTACACCATTCTTTGACGTACATCTCGATAAGTCTGGACTAATGCTACATTGCTACGACCCTTTCA
This sequence comes from Lepetodrilus elevatus, assembly GCA_034780755.1. Taxonomy (NCBI): domain Eukaryota; kingdom Metazoa; phylum Mollusca; class Gastropoda; order Lepetellida; family Lepetodrilidae; genus Lepetodrilus; species Lepetodrilus elevatus. Next base: position 6,727 of record JAVCKZ010099268.1, on the reverse strand, counting down.
TGATACACATGTCAGGAAGGGAGAAAACTGCTATCCTCACCAAATGTGTAAGTGTAGTGGTAATGAGAAATCTATTGAATTTTGTGCATACTGAAATTGAACATTTGGGCTGGTATTCATAAACGGGCTAAGTCAGTTTTTGCTATATATTTGGTCATCAAAAACTGACTTAAGCCCCTTTATGAATACCGGCCTTGGCTTTCATTTTAAGCCAAAGTCCAGCACTGATCATCTGAGAGTTACACACTGACACAGTTGGTGAAGTGCAGCACTTGGACCTTGTATTGTATCATGCTCCATATGACATGCACGTCGTCTGTATGTGCCATGTGTGCCATGTGTAATGAAGCAGTATTACACACATATAGGTATGAATGATGTACAGTCAGGTCTAGCGTGTAATACCGAATATCCAATACATGTTGTTAATATCTTGGTTACATCCACTACCCACTTCTAATTGCTGATATGTATGCTAGTTTAAAAGTGGTGTAAATTGTACTGCATGTATGTACCGTAGTCCAAATAGTCACATATGAAAACATTTCTAAATGTTTAAATATTGGTTTTGTATAAATAACTAGAATTTAACAACATGGTTAATAAAAGTGTAATGTAGATTATATATTTATAACTAAATTGCTAAATGTTAATCTCTAAAGATAACAACTAGTTTACTAAAAACAGTTTTTATATTAAGAAGCATAATGATATAGCAAGTTGTACGTGCAGAGCTAAAAAAATAAACAAAATAAAGAGAAATAATATTACATAAATATCTACCCTTTGCCAAATACAGCATGCCCATTTGACTAATTTCAGAGTTCGGTATATGCCTGACACTAACCCTCTCTCTGCTGGATTAGACACAGGCACTGCAGTGAGAGGGTTAATCATGAATATACGTGAACTGCGAGAGATATGTAGTGAATACAACATAACATGCAAAATTTACCTTCATCTAACTCAGCATCAAGTTCAGCTGTTTGGCAAAAAATGAAAAACAGACATCACTGTCATGCACACATTTGAATTTAAAAAGATACCACATTCATCACCACACAAGATGACATTAGTCAAAATACTTTATATCTCAAGAGTAACCAGTATCATCCTATTCCTATGGTCAAAAGCCCTTATATTCCTATGGATACTGAGATTATTTTAACTAGCAATCATCAAAATAACACATCGGGGCTGAAAGAAAATGGTTAGATGCAACTTATTTATTTATTTGATGCTATAATGTAAGTTCAATAATTATGATTTATATAATGTGCATGTATTGTACTAAATGTTGGAAATAAGTAAACAATTTTGGTTAATAAATAAGTCTAAGGTCCATTTGTCAGCTTCCACAGAAAATCTGAAGCTAAAGTCTTGTACCAAGATCATGAAGATGAATATGCTATCAGCATTAATACAGTCGAAATAATATTTCTGAGAATTTTTACCAAAATCACCTGTTGACCTTGGTTAATCTAACATCAGATCTAGCTGGCCAAAGTTCTTAATCAGGCTAATTTGGCCACCAGACTAAAAGGCAACAGATGTTTCCACAATCAGTCTCAGTACAGAACAGGAAATAAACTAGTCTAGTGCAAGTGGTTTTCTTCAACCCAATCAGAACACCATCTTAGGAGCCTCTGGCAAACATAAACATACTGGGAAAGTAGCACAGATTTATTGATAAAACATTATCTTGGGGAAATTTCATCATTGTTTATGGATGATTATGAAGCAATACCATTGCTTCAATGTGTAGTCTACAAATGAAGATTCTGTTAAAGTCCTCTAAGCAAGATGGTGCAACTCTTGTTACACTCTAGGTGGCACACAAACAAAGACAAATATGATCCCAATTTGGAGGACACAGGGACTATAAATTACTGTCAAAAGCCTACTGAACTAGCTCAGTTGAATACATTTGTTATTATATTATAAGAAATGGCCTTTCTCTATCTCACAAATTCCAATAACTTGGGAACTTGGCCTTTCTCTATCTCACAAATTCCAATAACTTGGGAACTGCCAATCTATATTTAAATGAATGAATAAATTATTATTTTACATCACGGCGGGAATCTGTATTTAAAAGGTATTTTTCTAAAAGCCAACTTTTTTTTATGTATGTTCCTTCTTCATGTTCTTCATCAGGTTACTTTTCATTTTCTGTTCTTATTAAAACTTATTTTTACCTCTTCTTTCGCTGTTTTATTATTCTGATACCTTTATTATAGAGATCTCCAGAACCCAATTGGTTGGTGGAATTTTGCCACTTTCAAGATTATTTCACTCATATCATGGCTTGCAAGTTGTGTATTTGTCCTGCTTGTACTTGACCGGATTTCAATTACGGTAGTTGGTGGTGCTAGCTTACTGGAATATATTTCTGCAGTTATAATATGAATACCGTACATCAGACCAGTCAGACACTCTACTCCAAGCCAACCAGTATTGAACATGGATGATGGCACTAACTCAGTTAACTAAACACAAGTTGTTCATTGAAAACACACAATAATTATTTGTTATTTTCTTCTTTTTTTTTAACTCTTAACACTAAAATGTACCACCACTAAAATGTACTACCAATGTAAAAGTACAACATAACTGAACTTCACTATCATACAATACATGTTACAAAAGGCATGCAATCAATCCTGTCTACACAAACATACTGCAATCTGATACATACAACATTTAAGCCCAGAATATCATATTCTGATCAAGAAATCTGATACACTGTCCTATTATCTGCTTACGATGAATTGTATTCAAATTGCAAATACCTGTAAAACTAGAACACTTCAGGTACCTGATGCACCACGCTGTGCAATCATCAAGGTGTCAAAGTTATCAAATAGGCTCACCTTCTTTAGCAGACGAGAGCTCAGTGCCATCATCGTCAAACTCCAGCTCAGGTTCATCCGTGCTCATGAACATTTCTGGATCCACTCCGGCTCGACTGTCGCCTGATGCTAGAAGAGAAACAGAAATTCATGCGAACTGGCACTAACTATTAAACTCACAACTTGTATACACTTTGGCACAAATAGAGGCCCCATTACTTAGCTATATACTAGTATGACAGGGATGAAATTTAACTTTAAAACATATGCGGATATGTGGATAATACCTGTGGACAATCCTTACTGTCGAGCCCTGATATCAGGTAACATGACCAGCTGATAACTAAATCTAGCAAAAGGACTTGTGCTCCAGTTTTCTTAGAGATATCAAATGACAGGGATGAAACTTAACTTTAAAAGATACTCGCCTGAATAATGATAAAAATAACAAAACATTAATTTTCTACTAGTAGCCCATAGCATAGAATACCTTTAACATTATGAGAAATGGATCGGGCTGCCAGGCGAGTGTCTAGTTCTATCTCTGGAATGATTTCCTCTCTGATCATAAAATCATAGTAGGTGTCATTTCTAACATCAGATATACATGCTTTTTGCTTGTTACATGAATAATATTATTACTACTACAGGAATTATACTTTAGCTAGTTCTAGGGTTCAAGAGCTGCTTGGTTGAAGATGATTATCACAACTTGTCAGTTGACTGCAGATAAACACCTACAACACAACTACATCTATCAGTCTTTAGTGATGCAACTTAAAACTGATCAGCTGGTACTCATAAACCAAGGATGCTAACTGCACAGCCACAGTTCATCCCATCATGATGGATAATGTCAGAAAGCAAAGGTTATGTTGGATTACATAACATGCAATCTCTGCAGCTGGACAACAGAAATACAAACAAAAGCCAGCAAGATCTGAGTTTACAAGGTACGACATTGACCTATTGATGCCTTCTCACACATAAAGGGTTGTTCCCCACTGAGCAACGGCTCCTGGTAAACTCATAATAATCTGAGCTGATGTGTTAAACACAGCTCAGAAGTATTATGGAGACAAAGTATCTTTGTCTACATGTATACATGTGGGTTCACAATTAGCACTCGCCCGCTCACCTAGGCCATTTCTCTCAATGCTAAAGGTATCCTTAGGGCGAGTAGAAATCCATAACATTTGTTATTTGTATCACTATTCAGGCTAGTACGTTTTAAAGTTAGTTTCTATCGCTGATGTAATTGGACGGCCACCCGGGTCATGCCGCATTCTCTGGACTAGTACAACAGTAACTTCCACTGTGTGGGTTCAAACTTTGGTTCATGTCTCGTGACAAATCTACCACCCACTCACCTCCACATTTCATGTAGCACCAAATACATTTTCAATCAAGATTGCCAGTGTGCAAAATCAGGGCTCAATTTAGTGACTAATTTGGGAGCCATATGGTGACCTAATTTTGCATTTGGCTACTAATATTTCACTTATTTTAAGTGTTTCTGGCTATGCAGAAAAAAGTGTAACTTTGTAAGTGTAACTTTGAGGCCTTAAAATTATGTTATTAAAGTGGTTTAACCCTGCCAGAGGTAACCAGAGATGCCCTAAAGAGCTGTGCCTTTGCCCAATCCAGCAGGGAGAGAGTTAACATTCTCAATCCAAAAGATAGATTTATTTCTCATTTTGTGTATTGATAATGCCAATTATGGTAGTCAGAATAACATAGATGAGCTATGTTATTGATTATCTGTTCATTCCAAGAGCATGATAACATTAAAAAAATGTAATCTGATATTAACATTATCACCAACTAGTCTGATATTATCATGACTATATGATTGAAATGGTGGAAGAAACTATTTTGTCTATGGACCATTGTCTCTGAAAATGTCCCATCTAGTATGATCTACAATCTACATACATGCTGCAAGTTACTGATCATTAATAACAATTTTATTAAATAGTTGAAGCAGTGGCGACCTTCTTTTGTAATGGGCGAGTATCTTTTTAGGGAAATCGCTCTTCTTATTTGACTTACTAGCCCATTGGCTTGTTCAAAGTTGTAAATTTCTGCGCTAACTTCTAACCCTGATTAATATTATTTTTTAAGCAGTTTACCGTATCATGATTATAATAATAATAATAAGATTTATTGAATGTACTGTAAAATACATTTACGTACCACCACTGCTATCTTCTGGCATAGTATTTGACATGATGATGGTTGATTCACTGCCTTCTATTACTTCTATATTACTGTCTGTATTCTCTGTACAATCTTCGTCCGCATTATTCACTTGCTACCTTGGCCTTGGGATGTTAATCGAGTTCCAGAATTCACTTTCGCATTAAACTGATCAAATGTAAATGGCATCAAAGCTGGACACGTTGAATGGAATTATCAAGTGTTCAAAAAGTCAAATGAGAATTGAGATCATGAGATCCCAGTGTTCACAGCTGAGTCAGAGCTGTGTAGAGTTTATTATAGTCGTACTGCGTTAAGACCTAAATCTAACGTTTGTTTGTCGAATACAAATGAAATATATCTTAATATAAACGTGCGTTTTCGTGTTTATGATGAATCAATATAAGTAAATAGCTAAAACAGTTTCAATTCAATAAGATACTAGCTTGTTTTCCTTCACAACAGACCAGAACATAAAAATATTTAGTGTCGTCTGCCCCCCGGAAGTGACACATCCTTCAGCATTCTGACCTTTCCCACTTGTATATCACGCACAGAATTAGCATCCACGTAATCCAATTAAGAATATTAGTCAAAAGCAAACATTACGTATCGAAGAGAAGTTGTAGTAAACAGTTTTAGCAACAAACAAACAACCACTTGCTAAAGTAACATCGTACACTTCGACGTCACAACATTCCAAGGGAGGCTACCCTACTTGTAACAGGAAATGAGATACCACTAAAAATAGAAAGGCATCAACGATTGCATGAATGTTCATGAAACATGCATGCACATAATACACATTATTATTGAATGGCATTGAGCATATGCTTGTCCTCAGGCGACTATATTGATTTGTGTGTCATGTAAACTGTATTAAAGTGGTTTATTATAGGTTAAAGAAGTAATAGAGTAATATGGATTGTATTTCTCCAATAGAGCGTTGTACAAGCACAAAGACTTTAATTATACTGATTTTAATGTTGATTATCCAGCTTTGAATAGTATACAATTTCATAAGGCAAAGCCTTTAAGACTCGTTGACACGGTCTGTCTACATATATAGTCATTGAATGATAGCCATTATTGTAACCAACATTTCTAAATGTGTAGTAGTCAGGGCTGTAGCGAACTTTTTTTCGTTGGATAAGATTTATTCTGCACTATTTTGGTAAACATAAGTAGCAGGCTTACGTTTATAATATGATGTCCCTATTATCAAATACAATGTGTATTTTTTACGCTGCTATCATTGGATAAACAGGGTTTTCCCCCCGATCGTTTAAGGCCTATAGATACACCGTTATAATTCGAACTTTAGATGTGGTTTTATTAATCTTAGCTAATGTTCCATACCGCTTAATAAATGTATGCACCCGTTATTATTGACTCTCTAAGTGATTAGTTGTTATTAACACACACAGAGACACACGCACACACCCACACACACACATATACGTACACACACTTGTATTTTTATGTTATCTTTATTTATCTCCACGTACTATAGTATTAACATTCGTGATATTTATAGGATACTAACCGAGCTTCCATTTCGTATCAGATGTATGCCCGAGTGACATAATTTTGGTTTTAAGCGAGCCTTGGCGAGCTCAAAACCAAAATTATGGCACGAGGGCATACATCTGATACGAAATGGAAGCGAGGTTAGT